>PVHP010009346.1:0-50631 GCA_004024765.1 Zapus hudsonius | reverse complement strand
AATAAAAAAATTTATTAAAAAAAAAAAAAAAACAAAGTTAACCAAATCTGACCATAGTATTTCAGGTTAAAGTGTATTTAGTATTTAGGGCCTTATTAACTCAAAGAAAACATCACGAGTTTTTCTAGGACTATAGCATTCATTATTTAATCTGAAACTAAATGGTTTCTGGAACTCCTATTTTATAGCAGAAAAACCTGAGGGAGTAAGAAGAAAGAGTTTACGAGATGAATAAACATCTACACCCCGTTCATGAGCAATGGCTCTGTTAAGGGTCTTTGTTTTCTATGGGAATCCTAGGACATTTCTTTTCACAATTCAAAAAAGGGGGAAGAGGAGGAATGGATGGAAGGCCTGTCCTTATTGAGTAGAACTCAGTCAGTTTTTGCTCCTCTAATAATTGGCATTAACTTGAGAAAGGAAACTTACATTGGAAAGCTCTCTTTCATTTCTCCAAAGAAACCTATGGTCTAGCCCATTTTTATACTCTTTTTTAATTTCCTGGTTGGCTGCTTATATTTGGATAGGTAGCTACCAGGCCAGTTTCAATTGTCTTTTCCCTAACTCCCTTTGTTAGATGGATGGAGAGATTTGGCTCTATTTTGTGCATAGACTTTATTCAGTAATTTCCATTTGTTAGGCGTGACCTATTAAACAACCGCAATAAGCATATTGTAAATACCTCTATACATTCAATCTGAAATTGAATCAAAATGTAAAGACCACAATAAAAAAGGTCAATAGAGCAAATTCATAGACTAGAGGGAGGACTTGTTTCTTTGAGGTTATTTTTAATTTTTTTCAAAGATGAAATTTAATTTTCTTAGAGTCCATACCCACTTTTTACTTTATGTTTTAGATAGTTTTTGTTGTTGCTTCAGGCCAATAGTTAAATGTTTAGGCTATAAAATCCATTCTTTTGAGTAGTTTTTTCTTATAAACTCAACTTGAATACTGATCAAGGAAAGGATTTTTTTGGCAGGTCTCATAAAAGTAATTCTCACTAAATCAACATTCTCATAATTTTTGTATTGTAATACTATTAAAATGATAAATTATAGGGAATAATAGTTTACATTATTAACCTTCTACTACTATAGCTAGTCCATTATTATAAGTTCATGAGAAATATAGTTGGTTAGCTCATAGCTTTATATGGAAAGAACAGACTTGTTATATGTATGTGATGCATATCCTATATTTTCATGAATAATTTTGACTTCACATTTAATCCAACATACCAATTGAATAATAAGATATGATCGCATATAATGTTTCCTTATTGTTTCAAAAAACGCATACTATTGGAACAAATGTCATATTTTCAAATCAAATAGTTCTTTCTTATTACAAATTTATTTTAAAGTGGTAACATCAGTTGCTTGGAAGATAGGTGGAAACAGTTCTGTCCTTAGAGGCATGTGTAAGACACCAGTAGTAGAAAGATATAATAATCATATTTTACTAGCTTAGCAGATATCCTAGCTACCTCTCCACTGTGTTTTATACTGTCCTGCTATCCTGGAAGCATAGGAAGATCAATTTGTCTATGTGAAAATGTTACAGTTCTCATATACTTATCGTTAAGACCTTGATACTGTCATCGTCTAGGGGAAGGTAATATTGATATGTGCAACATTAGATTGCACAACCAATATTACAGAATAGCTACAACACACTACAGGATACATGCCAGGCTTCTCTAAACAGAGTCTTCAGTACATATACATGTGTGCATATGTAAAAGTACATACTAAAACTTCTGCATCTGAGATGTCACCCAAAGTATTTGAGTGGTTAGTGAATGCTCGGCATACTAAGCTTTGAAGAACTGTATTTTTTTTCTATTAGCAAACCCAGTAGATACTATAAAGTTTCCTTCTTATGTGATTTTCTTCTTATCAACCTTTTAGAGTGTACCCTGGTGTCTCACTGTAAAGGACAGAAGAGGAGCTTGATGTGAGCTAGTAAAGAATGAAAGAAATTGACAACTGTATTATTTCTAATTATCCAAAAATAAAAAAAAAATTGTCCAAGAACTGGGACCACAACAAGGGACACCTTATAAATAACAAAAGCACACAACAAAATGTAGCTGGTACACTGCAAGTGATTTAGGTAAAGACACGTGCAAGGCGCAGAGAGCCTCTGTAAAGGAGGTTCTGGAGTTCCAAAGAAAGCTTTGAATACCCCAGAGAATAGCATTAAGAAACTAAGTAAAACTAGATAAGAAAGAATGAAGTAAGGAACTGCTAGAAAGATCACGCAGAGACTGTAAATGAACATGCTATTTCTTACTTAATGATTAAAGAGAATGAGGAAAATTTTCAAGTCTGTAAAAAAAGGCAAGGCAATATAATCTTAACACCAATTATTAAATCTTTCCCCGTGAACAAATAAAGAAAAATAGATAAGTATGTGAACTATGTGTCATCTCAGAAGAGATCACGGATAACATGGAGCCAACTGAGATGCTATACATAAAAGAATGATTTTCTATTGCTGTTGATTTTGAATGGTGCAGAAGTTTTACAATTTAATGAAAAGTCAGAGGATTAATAAGATAATATCTTTAATGTCTATTAGACAAAGATGTTACACAGTATAAAGTCTTCTATCATCAAGTATCTGCACATTTTAAAAATACATATTCACATACTGAAATATATTTGAGGAACTATAACTAATCTTTGAAGTTTTAACTCTATTATCATTCATTGATTTATAAAGAATTTGGAAATGCTGAGCATTCTTCTGCTGTTTAATGTCAGGGATTTTACAACAAACACTGAAGAAAACCCCAATGCCATTGAGAAAAAATATCTGCAAGTGTTCGCCAACCCATTAACTCAGATTTCCCACCATGTCCAGGACATATCAGCTTGAATTAGTGTACTGCGCATTGCCAGGAAGACAGCAATTATACAAGATCTTTGTAGTTGCAGAAACTCTTAGTAAACTATTTGTGTGGGAGGAGAAGTTGTGTGTGTGTGTGTGTGTGTGTGTGTGTGTGTGTGTGTGTGTGCGTGCGCGTGTTCCTCACATGAAGAAGCTGAGCTCTTCTAACCAGCAAGCCTCACACTCAGGGCTCCAACCTTACAGATTCTGGGAACAAATATGGGCCATTAGCAGCTGTACCTCTGGTTTCTGTTGTTTCAGAGTAAGTACTATGTGCTTCCAAGCTTACAGAACAGCCTTTGCAAACTTACTGAGATTTCTTGGAACACAGATTGCTTAAGAAAGAAAGGGGTTAGGGTAGAAAAGATCATTTACTTCTTAAAGTCAGTAGTATCTCAATTGATGGAGAAGAATTAACATTGTAATATTAAACACCAATGAACTATAAGTGAGTGAAGTTTCGGTTTCCTAAGAAATCTGCCTGTTGGTTGTGTTAGTTAAATAAGTCTGTTAACTTTATTTTTGCTAGACATGCGGGTTTTTCTGTCTTTAGTCAATAATAATCAGTTACTAGATTTGGGAAGGATGGGAATGGCAGAAACAGCTGCATAGCTCTCACACTTCTCTGAATCCCAGAATAAAAATAGGCAGATTAACAGCATGGTAAAATAGAAACCCATGAATAACACTTACAGAAAATCTAGGTGACAAGATATCCCCATGTTCCCCCAAAGACAAGAGTCTAATTAAAACCATTGCCAGCTGACAGGCCTGTGGTGAATCGCACACTTGTGAAAGAAAGAAGAGGAAAGTCGCAGGGTCAGTAGAGATCCTAAGAATTTCCAAATAATCTAGACACCTTGATGGGTCAGTTTAAGAAGAGCTGAAACTAGAAGTGACTATGTGTCGTGTAATTACCAGTAGTACGGTAGTCCCAAACCACGTATATCTCATAGCACGAGGGTGAGAGGAAAAGTCTGCCCTCCATCACTTAATACTGACATGCCAGGGTCCCTCACTAGAAAGAAAGAAACCAAAGAAGAATCATCTCTGACTAGACATTGACAATGGAGATTATGAGAGCTCCTTCATATAAAAATGGAATAAGGGAAGTATCCATGAAATGGAGTTAGGGAAACCTCCATGAAATCTTGCTAAGCAAAACACCTTCACACACACACACACACACACACACACACACACACACACACACATATATACACACACACACATTTGCAAGGGGAAAGAGAGATAGTCAGAGACAAATAGAGGCCATGAGCAGGCCAAGGACTCTTGCTGTTGCAAACAAACTCCAGATGCATGCACTACTTTGTGCATGGGGCTTCATGTGGGTACTGGGGAAACTAAACCCAGGCCCACAGGCTTTGCAAGCAGGTGCATTTAGCACTTAAGAATTCACCAGCATCTCATATATACATCTCATATTTTGTCTCACTGCCAAAACAAGTGAAAAAAAACAGGGAACTCTGCTTGAAACATATATATATATATATATATATATATATATATATATATATATATATATATATATATATATGACAAGAAGCTTTGGATAAGTAAATGTGTAAAAGCAGTATCAAGGTAAATGTTGAGGTTAGCATATGGTTATGTGGAGAAGTAAGAGTTAAAAAGAATAGCAAAGGTTAGAATCTTACATAATGTAGAAAACATATTACTTCAGAAGTGGGTGCTTCTTTATGACAAGTTTATAAATGGTTGTAGTAATTTTCGTGGGAATTGTATATGTAATAATTTTTTATAAGTCTAACATGTTATATGGCACACAGTAAATAAGCATATATTTCTATTATTCTGAGTCCTCCAGGACAATATATGAGTATGTAAATATAGCATAACTTAAATAACACAAGCTGATCATCTATAATACAAAAATGCAAAATCTGAAATGTCACCAAAATCCAAAATATTTTGAATGCTAACACAGGCTACATATGGGACTCTCTATACCTGATCTCCTGTGAGTGTCATAGACAAATGCAGACACACTAAAAATATTACACACCTATAAATAGGAAATCCCAAGGTTGTATAAATAAAGTTCATATGAATAATTGATTTTGTTTAGATTTAGACCTCATCCTCAGGATATCTGATAGAGCCTAGCCTTTTAGAATCTTAGAAAAAAATCTGAAAGATTTCTGATGTCAAGCATTTTAGGTAAAGGATGTTTGCCCAATAATAATAATAATAATAATAATAATAATAATAATAATAATAATAAACAATAAAATCATCTTAGAATTCTGGTTTGAACTGAAAATACAGAAGAAAATTCAGTAAAAAATTCATGAGGTATTTTATTTTTGTAGATATATTTCTGAATTCTATCTATTGAAGAAGTCTGGCAAAAAAACAACAGAACAACTTTTAAAAAGAAATTACTTATTTGCTTACAGTTTCAGAAGTTTTGGTCCATCATGGCAATTAAGGATTGATGAATGCATACAGCTGTACACTTCATGGTCCCCAGGCCAGAGAGAGAGAGAGGTGAGGAGAAGAGAGGAAATACCAGCTTACTGGCACCTCAATAGGACACTTTTTACCCTTTTATAGTATGTGGCATACTGCCGAGTATATTGAGAGTGGCTCTCCTTCCATAATCCTTTCTGGAAACACTCTCACAGACATAGAGGAGGTGTGGTTTGCTACTCTCTTGGTACCTCCCAATTCCATCATGGTGACGGTCAACATTAAACATCATCACAGGACCATTTTTATCAACTTGAGCACCAAACACTTCTACGTAAAGCATAATTCTCCCCCATTGATTCCTTAAAGCTCATGTGGATCTTATAAAGCAAAGTGCATTAAGTCCATTTCCAAAAGGCATTCCCATCCATTTTCAATAGTTTTCAAAATATTCAAAAGCCAGAATTCAGAATCCTCTGAGACTCAAAGAAAATTCTTAACTGTGAGACCTTTTAACATAAAAAATTAAATTATACACTCATAAACATCCCCACTCTAAAAGAGAGGAAGGTAGGTTCTGATCCATACAAGTCCAAAGTGCATTAGGGTAATAAACATTGAATGTTGTAACTGCATGTCCCACAGTAAGAGGGGACAGTTTATGATGTGAGCACCCAAGGTCTGTGCACATCACCCAAAAAGCCTTGCACTTTTACAGTTCCCATGGTCTCTATTCTGGGCTGGGTTTCCCTTTAGCCTGCTACTTCTCCCAGCAGACATTCCTTGTTCTTGGCATCTCTAGATTTCTGAGGCTTTTCCTGAACCATTGGTTTCACTTTCATTCCTTCACACATCACCTTCTGGGACACTCTGCACAGATGCTGATACCCTCACAATGAATTGCCTCATAAGTCTTTGCAATGTGAGAAGAAACCACCGTGTCACAACTCTTGCATCCTGTGTGTCTGCTTAGCCACCTCATCTGGATGAGGTCAAGACCTTCTCTGAACAGGTCCAATGGATCACTAGGAGTGCCTGCTTGGTTGCACATGGGACACACCTTCCTCCACTCCAGTGTCTCCAGGGTAATCTGCATAAATGAGTTTTCCTCTCAAAGAAAATGGTTTCAAATGAGTCTATAATTTTATATCCAGAGTCTGTATTGGAAAAGCTCTAGCCAATACCTGAGATGCCCTCATGGCATCGTTCCTAATGTCCTGATGTCAATTATTCACCTCCTTTTTAATGGCTCTAATACTTTTAGCAGCTATAATTTTCTTGGTTTTAACTGTTTCTTTTTAAGCAAACAGCAAAATTTTCAAATATTCTCCTTCCTTTTGTTCTCACTGTAAACCTGGCTATAATAATAACAATACCAATAGTAACAAGACCAATGTCATACTTTGAATACTGAGCTGTATTATATTATATATATATATATTTCACCAAATTAATTCTTTCAGCCTTTAAATTCAGCACCTTCAAATGTCTCATTTCATGGACAAAAATGCTTTATTTATTTATTTATTTTTGCAGCAATGTAACATGAATGCTTCCAATACCAGAGTCCATTTTCCTATCTGAAACTCATGAGCAGTCTTTTGACCCTTCCTATCAGAATTCTGTTCTTCTGAACTCTCAGAATCTATCTTTCAACTCTGCTACATTGTTCTAGGCTTTCTCTAGCCTTCCTCTTCAAACATTTCCAAATGTCCCTCACCAGCTAATTCCAAAGATGTCTCAAAAACATGCGCCAACAGCCTTAGCTACAACTCTACTCCTGTTGCCAGTTTTCTGTGTCAGACTTCCCTTGATTGACACAAAGTTCCTGACAAAACCAATTCATAGATGGAATTAGTCATTTTGTTCATACTGTCAGATTTTTCAGTTTAACCTGGTGAGTAACTATGGAAGAGTAGAACAGGTCCGATTCTAGCACCCAAGGAGCACAGAGAGAATGGCTGTGCTGTCATGGGGTGCACCTTTCCCCTCATTCTGTATGACTAGGAGATGGTGCTACCCACATTCAGTAGGTCTTCTGCCCTTTCTTAATGCTCTGGAAATGCCCTTGTAGACTCACACAGAGGGTGCTTTACTAATTTCCTATGAGCTTTTCAACTCAGTCAAGTTGACAATATTAACCATCTTATAGCAGAACTCAAGGAATTGGATATTTCAAAAAATGAGATTTGATTCAAGCAAACCATTCTGCATTGACTTAGAGAAAATCGCATTTTCTCCATGAGCATCGACTTTTTTTTTTTTTTTTGTAGAATGGAGACAAAATGACAAAGTTCATTGGCTTCATGAAAGTTGAGAATACACATCTAAAATATGGAGCACTATTTAGATCCCCTCTTTCCTCGATCTACATCTCCAGCATTATTTTTCTCAAATATATGTTTTCTACTAACTAAATTTAATGCTGAAATACTATTTATACAGAAAAATATTCTCTTTGGTCAAGAAAAATTTCAATTTATTTTAATAATATTTTTATTTTATTTTTAAACATTATTATTAATTAGATACATTGTATGAGCAAATCTTGTGATGGTGCTCCAATTTCCCTAAAATAGTTTTATTTACTTATGCACTTATTTTCAAGCAGAGAGAAAAAGAACAAGAGAGAGAATGAGAGAGAGGAAAGAGAGAGAGAACAAGAGAGATGTGGTGTGTCTTAGCATTGCAGGAGGGACTTCAAATGCATGTGCCACTTTGTGCTCATGGCTTTACTGGGAAATGGGGATTGGAATCCAAGCTGTTCAGCTTTATAAGTAATCACCTTTAACAACTGAGCCATCTTTATGGCCTATTTATATATTTATTTTAAATATTTTGATTTATTTATTTGTGAGCAGAGAGAGAGACAGAGAGAGAGAGAGAGAGAGAGAGAGAGAGAGAGAGAGAGAGAGAGAGAGAGAGAGAGAGAGAGAGAGAGAGCAGGGGAGGGATACAGAGTTTGGGGGCATGCCAGAGCCTTTTACCACTGCAAACAAACTCCACATGTATACTCCACTTTGTGCATCTGCCTAGGTGCAATCAAACACCTTTAACCACTGACCCATCTTTCCAGTCCCCCTCAATTTATTTTAAATTTGAAAAATAAAAGTTACATATTTTTGGTATGTCTAATAGGTTATTTTAATATATATATATATATATATATATATATATCACTAAGGAATGGGTAAATCAAGCTACTTATCATTATATGCATTAACCTCACATAGTTATGACATTTTATGGTTAAAACATTTATAATCTCTTAGCAGTTTACAAGAAATCAATGCACTGTTATAAAATATGATCTGGATTATACAATCGATCTCTTGACGTTTTTCCTCTGTCTTAAATAAAATTCTGCATTCTTTCATAAATATGTCTCCAATGCCTCACATTTTCTGATAACCACAATTTAATGAGTTTAACTGCTTTTGAGCCCATTTACATCTTAAGTTCAGCAGTATTTTCATTTTTATGCTTGGCTTTTTCCCCTAAATAATATAATGTACACCAAGTCCATACATTTGTGACATAGAACTAGATTTCCATCATTTTATGACATATATATATATATATTTTAAATGGCTCCAAACATTTCTCCCACATCCCCAATAAATTAACCGGTGGGAAGGAATTAGAGAGGAGGGACATGGGGGCACCATCACAAGGTTTGCTCATACAATGTATCTAATTATTCAAAATAAAGATTTTTTAAATAAAGAGAAAATATCTCAGCTATGTATACTATTATAATCTATCAAGTTTATATCCCTCATGGATTCTCCTTTGCTTCAGGTTCAATCTCTTTTCATATGATTAATTTTTAAATGAATTGTTCCATTTGCTACTTTAAACTGAGTAGCATATCTCTTATTTGATATTAACTTAAGGATTAGTGTAAATTGAATAGTCAATAATCACTAATGATGATCTTTACTATTTATATTCTACATAAGATGGGAGGTTGTGCGGTGAAGGCACAGAGAGAGGCCTTCCGTTCTAGTTCCCACTGTTTGCATCTCTGTATTCTCAGCATTTCAGCATTGTTTTCCAAAGTAAAGTGACCAGTGAAGGAAGAGAAGGCCAACAGCAAGACCACAGAAATCAAGAAAAGGGAAAATAGATTTTTTTCTTTTTTAATGGAAAGAAATGGTGATATTTTCTGACTATGAATAGCTTTATAAAATAGCATACACCTCTGTAATATGATTCCAGGGGCAAGGGGAAGAAACTCAAATTCACTGAATACTCATAAAATTAATTTCCTTATCAAAGAGTTCTCAATTAATATACAAGTGCATTCAAAATGTTTCAAAAGTTGAGCTTGATTGTTCCAAAAGTTGATCAAGTACTCTAATGATTGAACTATTTTTTGGAAAAGCAGTATGTCTTTAATAATCAGCAATGGATAAAGAGAAGTGATATTTAGTGATATTTAATGAGAGAGAGAGAACGAGACAGACAGAGAGAGAAAGAGAAAGAGATGAAGAAAGAGAGAGAGAGAGAGAGAGAGAGAGAGAGAGAGAGAGAGAGAGAGAGAGAGAGAGAGAGAGAGAAACTCCCATCTGGCCCAAGTTCTTTACTTATTTCCAGTGGGAAACTTTCTACTGTTTATCAATCAGAATTTGAAGTGCACATTTTTGATGGACTAAATATGCCAGAGCTGCCATGACTTTGGCCCCACACAGCTTCCCTAGTGCTCCGCAAGTCAGAGTTGCAAGGACTCTCTTGTGTTGAGACCTCCTTACCTTTTGACTCTCAACATATTTTGGAAAAGATGGTTTCAAATTTCTTTGAGATAACAGAATCTGTTTCCTAGTGAATATGTCAGAGGGTGAAAAACTGTTGCTCTGTTGCTCTCGTTTTCTTTTTTCCCCTTAACATTTAAGAATCTGTTTCTTTTGGAGTCTGTCAAAAGCTTTTAACAAATTGGAAAATTGTTGCTCATTCAGTTAGATTCCGGCTTTTTTCTTTGTTTCCTGGATGAAGACGATACAACTTTATTTTGCTTTACTTAAATGAGAGTTTTGGTTCATTAAGCTAGTTAAATATCACTTGCTGTCCTTTAGAGAAAATGCTATTCTTATGTTTACTCTATGTGCTACAGCAACAGTTTGATAAGTAAGTGGACCAATCGTATTCCGCATTATCACATGGTCAGTTAATGAGAAATGATAGTCATATCATACTCCTGTCCCCTTCAGAATTATTCAATTCACCATCAGTGAATTATTGCTAGTGAAATTTATTCATGGTGATCTACTTTACATCTTCCTTAAATGCTTAGAGGATATTTTCAATAGAGATGCATTCCATAACAGGCTATTTATATATCTTTGTTAAATGCTCAGACACTAACTCCAAAAATTTAATGTAGTTCAAATCCATTTATACAGTGTTTGTATACTTTTTAAATACTTGTGTTTACTATTTTCATTCCCGAATACCCAGAAAATAAGAAATTTAACAGGAAAGATCAGACACTCTGGATTTCACTAGAAGTGGCAATTTTGAGAAAGGGCAGCATTTTCTTCAATACTATAATGTTTAACCCCTCAAAATATTTCCTAAAACTAGAAATTAAACAATCTGTTGTGAGGATTAATGGTTTAGAATTCAATTTGAGAATTTAAAGAGTCAATCTTGGTGCTCAAAAGTATTGCATAGTTTAACTAATTTTGATGTACATTTCACAGAGAAAAATAAAATATCATGTTCCAAAAGTCAAGTCCTTTTCAGGGATAGTAAGAAGCATCCATATTGTTTGGATGATCACTATCATTAAGTATTATTATTGTAGGTACTGATTGTTGCATTCTTGTTGGCATTCACATAAAACTAGATATATATGCAGTGTCTCCCTCCTTCGTGTCAGGTACTGAAACATTCCGTTCTCATAGCATAGTATGCATAGATTCACCACAGTAGTAAAATAATGTATATGACATTGTTTTCTTCTGCCAAATAAATGACACTGTTCCAAGGAGAAACACCTGGTTCCTACCTTGAATTTCACACTTTATCACTTTAGTATAATCAATGAAATACTTTGCCTCAAATGATATTACTTATCACTTGTTTAAATTGCTGAAAATAGTATAAAAGTAATTATAACAATTACACCATGATAATCTTTCAAATAGTACATTGTACATTTACATAGTTTAGGGAAGTACTTGACATGTGTTCCAACATTTTAAGGAGAAATTAAATTATAATTCATAGTTATAAGCTCTGTGTCTGGAGTTCTCCTTTCTCTCTGGTCTCTACATGTGACCATCTCTCTGTGTATGACATACCCCTCTCTTAACACATGCTTTGACCAGATTAGGGTCTCTCTAACCTCAAACCTCTTACTTGGTGACTACCTATTCCACATAACCCTTTCAAGTCCCCACTGATGCTAATAATTTTGTCTCTTTATATTCCAAATTAGATTTCATGTTCCCTAAGGAATCTTGTTTGATTCATCTTTGGAAATACAGAGTTACACCACTGATCTAGTTGTCAATAAGGATTCCTTGAACACTCAGAGGGGGAGAGAAGACCTGGATTATTATCAGAAGCATAGAGATGACTTTTTAATGATAAATTTGTTATACATTCAATTATGAACAGTGTTTGGAATTTATGCATTGTTGCGTGAAATAAATCATGGTGATAGATATACCAATCACTTTACAATATGTCATTTCATCCCTATAAAAAACCCGCAATTCATTATCATCTCCATTTTATGTTTGAAACACCTGAATTACTATAAACTTAATCAACCAGAAGAATGAGACTTAGTATTAAAACTGAACCAGCATAACAGGCTGAATCCAACCTTTACACTTCATTTCCCCACATGAATAATCACATGACTCTCAGGATTTGAACATCATATACTTAGATATAGAGGATGAGAAATTTAAAATGCCAGAGGAGGAAATGATGGGATAAGCATGTCTCTATAATTATCAATTACTATTAAAAAGTAAAATATTACACTTCAAAAAATCAAATTTCACATGACATTTATATTTAACAGAGACAAGGTTGGATATTATACAGAATGTCTATGTGGGTACAGTGTCTCATATTAAAAAGAAATAGAGAATGATAAACTATAAAATTTAAATTTACAAAATTTGACCTGCAACTAAAATTCACTTTTTCAAGGTAGGCTTATCTGCTCCCATAGTCAACACTTTACTATAAAAATGACTTATTTATTATATTACTTTTAAATAGGAGATTCAAATGTCCACAGCCTCAGTTAGTTAGAGTTTCTCTCTCCAGTTCTAGAAAAGGAAAACAAAATCCTACTGAGCAATGGGAGAGCCATTTTCTTTCTATTTTCTCAGGCAGATTCCCTGCTGCATCAAGTCGGTGTGTGAGCCAGCTGTCTCCACACAAACCCTTCTTGGCTTTTCTAGTGACTGAAGACAAAACGGCTTTATGGCCATACAGTATGCAAAGTCACCGAAAGCATTCCCAAATACCTCACTGCACTCTCAAACTATGATCCAAAAATTAGTTGGCAATGAATAATGAATTCATGGAAATTTCAATAAGAACCTATTATGATCAAAAAGTGACAAAGTAGTTCACGACACACACAATGTATCCTGACTTAAATAACTAAAATCTTCTTGATGGTATGAAATATACAGCAGTTATTGTGATAGCAATATGTCAATCAAAGTCACGTTTTCATGTAGACTGGAGAGATGATATGTTAAAGTGAAAACATGTATGGGACATCACAATCAAAGACATTTTTATAAAGTACTAGTTTGTGCAAATGAAAGGAGTAATGGTGACTTTATTATCATTAATGCAGAAAAGACATGCAAATTTGAGCTTATAGAAAGACTGGACTATTACATAACATTTGCCTTTGCAGAAAACTAAACAAACAAGGTGAGTTCAATCCATGTAGAATTATTTACAAATAGGTAATTTTGTCTCTTCTGGTATAAATTTGTTGTAGTCTAAACTGTGGAAGTGTGATACATGGCATTTGTGGGTGTTGTATTCTAAACTGTGGAGGTGTGGTACAAGGGCTTATGGGTGTTATAGTCTAAACTGTGGAAGTGTGGTGCAAGGGCTTATGGGTATTGGCCCAGATAATGACCATCCTTGTTATCAGTGGTGGACTGAGAAGACAGAATGCCCTATCTTATGAATCACTAGAAAGATCAACTCAAGCAGCTTCAAATTTGAATTTGGCCTTTGCTGATTTAATATCTCACTCCCATGAAAAGCCAGCAGAAAGTCACTACTTGGTAATGAAGTTAGACATATGACTTATTTTTTTCACTTATTATTGAATTTTGAGAACCAAATAGAAAAAAAAAAAACAAAGATGCATTAAAACTTAAGTTTAAACATTTAAAACTAACTGTTAAGTGGTGCCTCCAGCTGGAGCATTCATGACGCAGTAAAATTAGAAAGTTGGAAAGAAAACACTCCACACAAATGTACTTGATTTAAAAGTCAGACTTCACATTTCAAAGTGCCTGATATTTCAGATGAGCTTCTGCTGTGCTTGCCCACAGAGGTACACTTTCATGTCACACAAGAGTGCTCTGCTAAATGTAAAAGCTTTTGTGCTCCATCTGCAGACAGGAGGACTTGGAGGGCTTCAGAGGAGACTGCAGCTTTGCGGCAACAGGAGGCTCAGTTGACCTTGCAAAGCTTGCAAACATGTAATGCTTTTCCCTCTAGCCTACATAACCTTAGAAATTAGAACCTCGCAAAATTGAGAAAGCAGGTGTGGAGGGGAGACTGTTCTCTTCAAATGGCATCAGTGATGACTTACATGACCTTGGTGGTAGGAAGGATAACTATCATGGCATCCAGACAGAAACAAGGCCTGTGTTCAATGGCTGCTGGGGACTTCGTGTGTCTGATTAGCTCCATATACAAACCCTAGGCTAGGCTTCCCTGCTGTTCCCCTCTTCCTGATTAAATACGGAAAATTCCCAGGTGTTAGATAACATGACAAGATCATATCTAACTTATTTCCATAGAGCGCATTTGGGAGTTCCCATATGTTTTAGTACTTCAGGGTTTTATTCTCAATCATCCAAACATATGGACTAATAAAGTGTGGTCAAACTCCTCCAAAAATACATTGCTGTCCCTGTCATCTCTGTGAGATGTTTACATCACTGAAGAGGATGGAGCTCTTGTTCCTCAGTTTGCTGTAATTGTCTGCACTCACAGGGAAGTCCTGCCACTCACCTGTGAAATGCATCCACTTGGAGGAGGGAAAAAAGGCTTGGAATAATGCTGGTCCTCATAGGAAATAAAAAATGTTAAAATTGGCTCTCATGCTTAAAAAGGCAATCACCACAGTCAGAGGTTGGTCTGGCCATTTTAATCCACACTTTGTTTTTTACAGTGTATGTTACTAAGACCTTTAATGAGCACAGTTGGAGTGGGGAACTTTCTATTTCTGAAAGCCAGGAACATCTCCAGTTCCACGGTGTTCCCTAACAGAAAACTAGAATATGCATTCATATAAACCCAAGGACACAGCTTAGTAATATATCTTTTGACAAGCCATTTCTCCCATAAGTGTTTCACATCCAAAGAAAGTCACTCATTCTTTTGTACATTTAGAAATTTGTGAAAGCTAATTCAAATCTTTGTGGCTCTGAATTACCTAATTGCCTTCACTTTTGTTTGGTTTTTATTTGAGCTGTACACTTGAGGTCATACATTGGAAATACACTGATACTCCTTAGGACTAGAAAGCTGGCAAAGAATTCATAAATTTTAAAGACTATACCCAGAACAGGGATGATTTACCTTGAAGGGAGAAATCATCAGTTGGTAATGACTACATTAAGATATTTAAAATAAAACTAGAGAATATGAATTAACCTTTACATTATACTACATAGTGAATAGTGAATACCTAACTCCGATTTACGAGTTAATTAAAATGAGAAAAATAATGTAAATATTTCAAAATAAATATTTCATGAGAATTGCAAGGTTTATTTTCTTGCACTGAAGAAACATTGATCCAGTACATATGTTGTGTCTAAAAACATAAATGTGTCTTTGAATAAAAACACAGTGGAGAAGGTGAAGCCCTGCTTTGAAGAAGACAATGCAAAGACAAAGGATGCCAGGAAGAAGTACTGCTAGCTTGAACATAGAGAAATACAGAATGTCTATGCAGAAGAGGGAAAGTTGGGTGGTACATAGTGGAAGCTGATACAAGATCATCTTACACAGCTGACCCTTTCTTATTAACATACAGGCTGCCTTTCTCTGACTTTTAGTAGAATGCATGCTTCACTCGCCCTACCATGGTATGGTTTCTTCCCTACCATGGCAAGTATGCAGTATGAGGCTATCTGTGCTGTTTACATACCACAAATCTTACTTCTCAGTGATATCTCACTCAGTCTTGTTGAAAATGACATATACCCATCCGCTTTTCCATTCCCTTTGTATATCTTATGTTTTTCTTATTAAATCATTAATTTTAAATGCAATATGCTATTTTTTCATTTAATATACATATAGTCACTGCCTTCCTATATTTAAGACTCACAAAGAGCTTTTATTTTGGTGAATTTGGGCAATCTTATAACATAGAATAGGCACTCAGCTATTATAATTTGAAAAAAATAATTTAAGAAATTTTATAGAGATTAGAGTGTGTGTCCTAAAAACAAAGGATTCAAAAAGAGTTAAGAAGGTTATTAGAGTATTAACATAGGCCAGAGGAAGAAAAAAAATGTTTAAATACATGTGCAGACAAAGGAATATGAGGAAGAAACAAGAGAACAGGAAAATAATTAAGAACAATGAAAGTGGCAAGGATCAATTCGTGAGAAACTTGAAAGACATAGGTCTAGAGGTATAGGTAGCACATTATCTTCCTGTACATAACAGCCTTTCCTGTCCTCTAAAACATGATCAGAGGAGGGGAGGGGATAGACAAGAATAAAGACAAAGGTTTAAATGTGAGAAGAGTGAAGAGGTAGAAACTTATGTCCAAGGTCATTTAGTAAGAATGAAAAGTGCTGGGTACAAAACAGAAGAGTTTTTTAATAGAATATCAGAGAAATGCTGGAAATGCTTGGATGGATTTGACAGACAGTGAGAACTCTGCCACAAGTGGTGTGCTATGCACCCCATAAAGGATATTTACATATGCACCCTACCCTCTGGGAGGAAAAAATACCATTCAGACCCAGGGACAGAGCAGACAAGAGTGGTGTACTTACTGCCTGTTAGGTCAAACGTGTACAAAATGAGGACCTTTTTGGAATCACCTGATACTGGTTTCAACACCTAGCATGAAAGAACGTCGTAGATATTAATAAAGGAATGAACTAATTGCTACCATTTAAAGGGACAAACAAATGACAGAATCAAGGTTCTACTCCACTTTAGAGTTGTGGTAGGTAGCATGCTGGAGATCATCACTAAAGTTGTGGCTAGCCCTCATCTGCCCTAGGATTCCAAAAGGCAACATAGGAAAGGTATCAACAGTAATATTAGGTTCAGAGTAAGCAGTATATATGATGCATTTAAAATAAATAATAATAATAGTAAAAAATAATCTGATGGTATCCCTGGGTTCAAATGCTCATTTTTGGCTTTTTTTGATCAAAATGCTGAACAACTAATCTTTAAATCTGGTGGACATTTACATTCTTCTATCCATTGGGAAATAAGACAAGTCACCATGTCTCATAGATGCTGTGTCACTGACCTTGGGAAGCAGTCCGAGGCCTCTGTACCTATTGCTTTATGGAGTGAATCAACTTTGGAGGTTTTACCACAAGTTGCTTCCATCTTTCCTTCAAAACTACCTTGAAGTCACATTTATCTATATTTCTTCTTACAGTCCAAGACACCAAAAGCCTTTGTTTTATTTATTGTTTCCATTCAGAATACCTTTTCTTATCATTCTCGCCCTAGTTCTTTCTCTTAGTGCCCACACAAGCCTTACTAAACATTTCCACTGCTTGAAGGCAAATTTCTAACATCTGAATGTTTGTTCGAACTAAAATCTGTACCATGCAGATTGTCAAATATTTAGTTTGAAGCCACGAATAAATGCACAGTTGATGTCATAGAGGTTGGTCTATGGTTTTAATGAAGAAAGGTGTACAACTGGGTCATTAGAAGTGGTTACTGAAATGAACTTGTCTTTCTACACACACATTCAAGAACACCAAACAAGAAAGATCTTGAGAAAAATCGAGAGTAAAACAAATAGAAGGATTTGTCAATGATGTGAGTAGACATGTTCAAGAGTGGCAAGTTAAAATAGCTTTGTTTTGTAGTTATGTGAAATAAATATAACATTGAAGAATCAAGAAAGGCTTAAAAAGCTAGTGGTTCAAAATTAAACCAATAAATCAGTTGTATAACATATAATAGTAAAGAGTATGAAGACAGCCATAGTCACTGAATCAAAATGTCAAACTGAAACACAAGATATGCATATATAATAAAATTAGAGTAACAGTTCTAGATTTCTTGACCAAGTTTCTAAGAAATTTCATAACACTTTGTTATACAGCAGAATTTCACAATGAGTCACATTAAACTAAGGAGCCCGTGCACAAGCACACACACATCTTCAGAAAGTGCAAGAAAACTTATACTGTTTTCTTCTTAATATTTTTAAGAAAATACCCTTGTATTTTCATGTTCTGCTTTAGTGTCTTAAAAAATCAGAAACTGCAGTGCTTTCCAAAAAGGTGATGTGTGAGCATAAAGGCATAAGTGTGAGTGATTAGTGCAGGTGCTGGAGCTGTGCAAAGATGTGGATGGGTGGCAGGGATGCTGGCACAGTAGTGAGAGCATCCTTTAGGAGGGGCTGGTATTTAGCTAGGGCTAATTTTTATAATTTGAGTGCAGACCAAGGACAGCCAGATCTTCCAGTGATTGAGGGGTGTTGTAGACTCTGACCTTTTAATATGAAATTTATAGATTTAAAAATTTTCATCCAGGGGCTGGAGAGATGGCTCAGTGGTTAAAGGCACTTGCTTACAATGCCCGCAGCCCTAGGTTCTATATCCAATGACCCACATAAAGCCAGATGCGTGAAGTGGCACATGTACCTGGAGTTTTTTTACAAAGGCAGTAAGCCCTGGAGTGCCCATTCTCTCTGTCTCCTTCTCTATCACTCTGAAAAAATAAATAAATAAACTAAAAATTTCACCCAAATTCTCTTTAAAGTGTCATTGGTCAAAGTACATTTGTTATAGCCTGAAAACCATCATTTGTACTTCAAATTTGCATTTGTTCATTGGGTTGGTCATCTTCTTCACAGCAAGTCAAGAACTACCAAGTTCCCTTTAGTATTAAAATAATCGAAAGTGTTTTGGAAACACAGGTGTACATTGCTAGAAAAAATATAAAAATAACAAGGAAAGATCTGGAATGATATGTGGAAAGCATGAGACAAGAGGCTGGAGTTTTCCAGGGGAAGTAGAGCCTGTCTGGTATTCTAGGTCCTGTTTTATTTAGTGTATACCCTCTGGGTTAAATATACTCCTAGAGCAATAATCCCGGTGTCATTGCTGGACCTTCTGTGTCAGCAGAGACTTTGAAAGATTCTATATTTTTAGAACGCTTTCACCGAGGCTGCTATTGCCACTATTAAGCCATTAGTTGTAATCTTTTTTAGGAAAGCATTGAAAGCAGTGATGCCTCGATGCAGTGTAAATGGGAGAACTGGCTGGTTCTCTGGGAGGCAAATGATATTTTTTATTTACATGCTTCAATGCACACAGGATCTTGCTCATGCTAGACTGATGGCTTTGTCGGATGTTGAGCTTGTGGCGCAATGGTGGAAAATTTGGCTAGCAGATTCAAGTTGTTGATTTTGAGCTCCAAAACTGCCCACAAATGAATAAAGCTTAATTAATTAATTAAACAAATGAGTGTCAAGGAGACAGCGCCATGGATAAGTCACTTGCCATGCAAACATGAGTACCTGAATTGGAATCCCCAGGATCTATGGAAATCAGAAACTATGGTGAGCACCTGCAATCCCAGCATAATGACAATAAAAAAGAAGGTTAAAGCTGGAGAATCTCTGGATGCTTGCCAGCCAGTGAGCCTGGTAAATGCAGCAGAAAATAATGAGATACCTGCTTAAATGAGATATCTTAAATGAGGTGAAAGGTGTGGACCATCATCAGAAGTTGTCCTCTGATGAATGTATTGTGATACTTATGCTCATGACCAGAAATACACATACACACAGAACAAAGAAAAAGAAAGAAAGAAAAAACTGCTATGCATTCAAAGGATTTTTCCACCACATTGCTCAAAGTCACAAAATTCTGTCCCACTTTCACTTATATCCGGCTTTTTCAATAACACATTTCAAAAGAAAGTTTGATCATATAATTTTCCCTTATAAGAATAATTTTTGAGCTACCTTGTGCCTGTGCTATCAAACAGGACCATTTCCTAATGCCTAAAAGTCATGTTTCTCTTTGACAGTTAACATAACTCAAAAATTGGAAAGGGTGAAAAATGCTCTTGACTTCTGAGTTAGGCAGTCAGAGCAAGTTCTGAAAGCTTCACACTTGTACCTGCCAAAGGAGGAGCACACAGTAGAGGGCTCAAGTCCTGTGGCGAAGCAGGTTTACAATGGGAACTAACTTCAAAGGGAAAGTATAAGAAATGGAATGAGAGAGACTGGACAAAAACAGTAAAAAGCAATAAATATGAACAAATGTGAAAGGGTACAGAACAGGAGAGTAGCTTCCTACTTCTCTCTTCCCATCTCTCTCTGTCCCTTTTCATAGTGATTCACCCAGGATGTTGTATTATCTCTTCCCAGCTTCCCAATGGGGATGCCGTATTTTGTAAAAGTATACGTGGCTTTCATGTACAAGATTCTTTCTATGGTATTTCAAAAGATTCATTCATTGAGTATAGTATAGCTATTGCAGTCAGTTTTCTTGTTGATGACAGAAAGAATCCAACCAAAAGCAGGGATGGGAAGAAAGGATCTATTTTGGGTTATAGACTCCAGGGGAAACTCCATGATGACAGGGAAAACAATGGCATCAGAAGAGGCTAAACATCATCTCCTAGCTAAAATTCGGTGGACAACAGCAGCAGGAGAGTGTGTCAAACACTGGCAAGGGGCAACTGGCTTTGATCATAAACCCACCCCCTATAACACACTTCCAAGATTCTCATTCCAAAACTGGCATTAGCTGGGTATCAATTATTCAGAACACATATGTTTACAGGGGACACCTGAATCAAACCACCACATTCTGCCCCTGGCCCTATAAACTGATAACAGTACATAATGTAAAATGAAATGCAATCAATCCAACTTTAAAATTCCCCATAGATTTTATCAATCCTAATGATGTTCAAACATCTCCATAGTCCAAGGTCTTTTAACTGAACCATAATAGGAAGCGTATCCATAATGGCACAGAATAAATATTCACGCAACCAAAGGTGGTGTTGGGCCTATCAAAGAAAGATTGAACCAATATACAATTCTCACTGGGTCTCTGGGGCTCCAATTGCACCCGTCTAACTGGCTGCTCATAGCACAAGTTTACTCCATCTGTCCTGGCAGTCATCCCTTAACCCAGGCATAGCCATTAGGTATCCACTGCAACCCATGGGTTATCCATATGGCTCCACTGGGACTCCACAGAGGTGATCCTACAAGCCTGCTTCACACTGCCCATGACCACTTCCTAAAAACAAAATCCAATGACCTTTGTTTCCTGCATTTTATTATACTCCATAGTACCAGGTGGGCCACCAACTTGTTAACCCAGGGGAGAAATAAACCCAATTGTGAAGATAAGGACACTCATTCAGCATTCAAGGCCCTTATTTCAACAGGGTCTGCATCCTTCCTGCTGTCCCAATGCAGATCAACTGGTCTCATCTCAATGGTCGTAAGCTCAAATAATTGCAGTAAGTTTTGGCCCAAAGATATCTTTTCCCTCTGTCCCATCTCCATCTGCTCACAGTGCATTTTTATGCAAAGCAACCCTGCATAAGTTCTGGGGACATAGGCCAGCAGAATGCAGTAAGCCTCTCATGCAAACTGCTTCTAAATCCATCCTAGCAAAGTTCTTTCTCACCCTTGTAAGCCAAACCTCACAGTCCTTAGTTCTTACTGCATTCAGCTCTTTCACCTTTCAGCAGAATGGTCTATCAAGCTGTAATTACAGCTCTCCAACCTGTCTCTTAGGCCGAGGTTTCAAAGAATCCATCTAAGGTTCTCCTGCAAATCAGTTCCAAAAAGCCAAGGCCACAGAATCAGGTTTCTAGCAGCAACTACCCTACTTCTCAGTACCAACTTAACTGTTGTAGTAAGCTCTTGTTGCTGGCAGAAAGACACTGACCAAAAGCAACCGATAGGAAAGGCTTTATATAGGCTTATATACTCTAGGGGAAGCTCCATGAAGACAGGGGAAATGAAAGCATGAGCATTGGCTGGGCTTCACCTGCTAGTCAACATCAGTCAAGCATTCATAACCCATCAGTTCATGAGGGACACATGAATCAAACCAACACACCAAATAATATGTAGACAGAAAATTCTTTAGAATTAAAAAGCAAATGGATGGGCTGGAGAAATGGCTTAGAGGTTAAGGCATTTGCCTGCAAAGCAGAAGGATACGAGTTCGATTCCCCAGTAACCACATAAAGCCAGATGCACAAAGCCGAACATGCATCTGGAGTTCCTTTGCAGTGGCTGGAGGCCCTTGGCATACCCAATCTCTCTGTCTCTCTCTCTCTAATAAATAAAAATATTTTTTATAAATAAGCAAATTAAGTCATCTAACAAAAGTATATTTTTACGACCTAGGAAAATTCCCCTAGGTTTTCCTTCTAACATCTAGGCATTCTAATTGGTGTTCTCGATAAGAATCATTCCTATTGTATTTTCTCATCAGTCTCCAAAGCCCTCTCCAGTCCAGCAAGCAAATCATTCGCTGGCACTGGAAAAAGCACTTTCTGAGGCCTTTCTGCACTCTTTTTACTTAATTCTCCTTTTGCTTTGTAGAATCAAGGGACTATCTTTCTGCTGTGCACAGGAAGAATGATGGCAATGCAATTAGTAATTGTGTCAATTCTGAATCTAAACAGAGTGATTTTTCTTTAAAAATATTTTTTAAGTTTTTTTGTGTGTATGTGTGTACAACATGGTCTCTTGTCACTGCAAACAATGCCAGATGCTTAGCCACTGTTTGCATCTGCTCTCCATGGGAGCCAGGGAATTGAACCAGGGATGGCAGCCTTTGCAAGCAAGTGCCTTTAACCATGGAGCTATCTCCTCAGCCTCAACAGAGTGGTTTTCAAAGGAAAGTATCACAGAGTAAATGTGAAAACTCTTCTGAAAATATTCTTTAAGTAGGTAAGTTTTTACTTTCTAGACCCGAACTTCTCAAACTGTAGGTTAAAATATATAACTTAATTTGAGGTTTGTAAAACATTTGACAACAGGAGCTGGGAAGATAGCTCAGCAGTTAATGTACTTGATGGCAAAGCCGCCATTCCAGAGTTTAATTCTCCAGTGCCCATTTAAAGCCAGATATATAAAGTGGCTCATGAATCTTGAGTTTATTTGCAACAGTAAGAGGACCCTACACACCCATTCTTATTCTCTCTCCTTTTCTTTCTCATCCCTCTTTCTCTTTGTTCACAAATAAAGAAAATATTTTTCAAACTTGTCAACAGTAAAAGGTTTCTGAGTGTTCGAAGACCAAAACACAATTCAAAATCAATAATACAATAAATCTGAGGCTTCTGGTAGAATTTGCCTATGTTGTAGTTATTATGTAAGTTTGCCGCCAGCTGGGTTCTAAACACACAAGGTCACCACCTTTCACTTTGCATGTTTTTACTCCTATTTTGATGAATGCTTCCTGGGGGACCTATACTATAAATTAGTGGGTTTCTTTTATTATTGTGCATTCAACACATATAATAGAAACATAACGGTTTAAGAATGGACATTCTTTTTTAAAAATATTTTTTAATTTTATTTATTTATTTTCAAGCAGAGAGAGAGAGAGAGAGAGAGAGAGAGAGAGAGAGAGAGAGAGAGAGAGAGAGAGAGAAACACGAGGGCCACCACCTTGTGGGTCTGGCGTATGTGGGTACTGGGGAATTAAACCCGGGGCCTTAGGCACTAGAGGCAAGTGCTTTAACCGCTGAGCCATCTCTCCAGCCCTGGAAATCCTTTTTTTTTTAACATTTTACTACCATGATTTTTCTGCATATAAGAATCAAATTGATATGTCTTTGAATATCCTTGTGTTAGAATGTTGGAGTTGAAAAAAATTGCTATTTGAGTTGCTCACAAGTTTCATAAGAATTTGTTGAAAGAATTCTGGCTCTGGAATCAGTACAAAATTTTCAACATGTTCTGAAATGTCCCTATTCATTTATCTACCATGTAATACTACATGTTAATATGAAGCAGTGTTCTCACCATGGAAAAGTCAATCATCTCTGAAAATGGAAGATGCTTTGCATCCTGCAGCAGCAAATATTCAGCCAACATTTATTTTTATCAAAAATAAGCAAGTGTATTCATTTCAACTGGCATGCAAAGTTGCATTCATCTTTAATAAATGGTAACTGTATAGGTATGTCAAAGAATTGTTTGAAAATGAATTTCTTTTAGTTTTGATTTATTATCAGTAAATGTTTTATTGGAACGCATATTTTATAACTATATTTCTCAAGTCAAAAAAGGCTGTAAGCCCAAGATGAGTAAGAAGCCCTGCACTAACCAGTGCTATTTTACAAATGGCTAAATATCATTTTGCTAGAAAATTGTTTGCAGTTATTTTTTAATATTCATATGATTAGTTACGAAGTATAAAAGATAATTTCAGCTTTGAATCTTCAACCATCATTTGCCAGAGCAATTCACTGAACTTTGCTAGGCTAGAGGGAGGTGTCCCCTACTTTATTTAAAATAAAGAGGGGCAAGTAATATTTCATTGTGATATATGAATGGAATGTTGTGCTTACAAAATGTAGCTACCTAGGTATAATCACTGTCTTTTTCATTCATGCAGAAAAGATGTGTTCAGTCTTGAAAAAACTGATTCAGAATGTTGGCCTGACATTTCTCATGCTAGGAGAAAGTAGTAGTGCATTCATTTCAATAGAGGAAAATGACAGAAATTTCTTGCTTCAGCTGTTGAGGGGAGAATGTCTGGAAAGAACAATTTTGAGACAAAGAATTGCTAATAAAACCACTCTCTGAGCCTGAAAATACCTGATAGGCAAGCCATGCCTCATTTTTGGCATTTGGGAACAAAATTGATGGCAGTATGAGCTGTAACTTTACTAATACCTAGAATTTTATGAAGATATTTCAAGATAAGAAAAGGAAGTGGGTTCAAGAATAACTTTGTGCAAATTAAGTTTGAACAGTTATATAAAAGTCACTCATGGTATTTCAGAGGCTACTAATACAATCAATACATAGATTAATGAAAGTAGCTGAGAACTATGATGTTGTATATACAAACATAATGTAATGTTTGGAGGTGGTGCTTTAATTATGGCAGACTTAATCATCTTAATGAAGGATATACATTTAATTTCTTAATGGTGAAGGAGGAAAGGCAAGCTAAGCAGATAAAGAAAAGCACTGTATGATACAACATATTCTAATTTTTATACTTAGAACACATTAATTCATGTATTAACTCTCCACTCTTTTCTGAAAGGTCACGTCTCATATGAACTGAGAAAGTCGGATCAGAGCCAGCGGGCCCCATCGTGACAACCCTAGTTCTGCCTGCTCCTTTCAGGTGACAGGATGCTCAGCTACATCCAAGTCTGGGCCTTTCCTCCAGCAAAGCAGGTTAGAGGAATACTTGTTACTGAGACTCCTATCAGCTAATTTTTCCTGAGTGTCAAGGACACTGAGGAGGGGTAGGCAGGTGTCATGAGGTTGATAGACTGAAGCACAAGAGCACTGAGGGAGGGTGCAATGCTGGCGACAGTATTGTTTGTCAGGAACCATGAAACATCACTCTTGATCTATGAGGGACCAAATTCCCAGACTAAACTTCTTCCGACATTTCATTTAAAAATCTAAGCAGAACCATGCAATCATTTCTAAAATAGGAGGATCAATAGTCATTTTCTACAAGAGGCCAGAAAGTGAATATTGTGTCACAGCCCACATGGTTTCTGTGATGTCAGCTCAGCACGGCATCCTAATGCAAGAGCACTTGTAGACGATACACAAACCAGTGCGTATTGCTCTATTCCCACCAAACATTCTGTGTGGACAAAAATGTGTGAATCCATACAGTTTGTTTTATATAACATAAAATTCACTTTTTTAAACCTTGGATTTTTGTCAACTTTCCAAGTTTGGTGTGCTATGTAAAAAGTTTTTGTTCCAAAAGTAAGAATTTGTTAACCGTTGTTCTAAAGCTTCAAGTTAGTCAAAGTAATTTTGATATTAATGCAGTAGTGAGTGTAAGAATATACACAATTTCAAATTTCTTAATTCTTATAGTGAGGGCTTTCAAGACCAGTATGCCATATTCACCATAAGTCTCTAGAAAGTTGGTTCTTCAGCTCTCTGCAACCATACATTAGAAATTGGGTCAGGATGAGGTTCAGGAGATCCATTTCTTACTTATGGCTTGACATGTAAAAGGTCAAGCAAAGCGCAGAGAACACAGGGGGTTCACTTTTAGAGCCAAGCAGGATTGAGTAGTGACAGAGAAAGTGTTAAGAATCCTGAACTGGAGCACCAATAGTTGCACACATGTGCACAATGCTGAGAGATTTCATTGCCATTCATTCATTATTAGATTCATGCCATAAAGAGACGCAGGGAGGTAGGCCAGGGCTTAGGACCCCCATCTAGCAGATGAATACATTAATGTGTGAATGAGTGACTAAGGCGCAGGGAGACAACCATGTTCAAGGCCCCACTTCCATTCCTCCTTCATCATTGTGGGAACTGGAATCCGAGCTTCCTTCCTCTTAACCTGAGCATCCTCCCCATGCTATTACTAAGCACTTCTTCCCCACTATATATACATTGGGAAGCCTAAATAAATGTGATCTGTCTTTCTCAGACTTCCAAATGCCAACATAGTGCTTCTATTTCTGCCCAGGAGAGCATGAAGGGTTCCAGTCCTTTCCCTGCTTCTCTAATATATGTTGTGTCTCAGGCAAATAGAAACCTTATAATAAACTGTCTTGCTGAAAGTAAACTAGAGCTTGTAGCCTCAGATTACAGGCTGCAGCCAGTGGTGGCGGGGGCATCAGAAGCTCGAGGACATCAGGATAGAAAGGTGGGCTGCACTCCAGGAGTCAGCCTGGCAAGTGAAGCAATACACTCTCCCTGCTGAGAGTTCCTGAAGGTTCAAAAGGAAAGTGAAAATACTAGCTCCTTGCAAGTATTGCAAGTACAATTTACTTTCCCAGTATTTATTATAGCTATAGATTTTATCAAGTTATTCATATCCTCTAATTCATTTGATTTATTATAAAAAGGTTTTATTGTATCAATTTTAGTATTATTAATATGGTGTATTCTGACCACATTTGAATTTTCCCGGTGGGAGAAAAAAAAACAGAATGTGTAACATCCATGTGCATAACTTGGAATATACTCCTCTACCTCCTATTCTGACTTGAGCCATTTATTTGCTGTGGCCACTGGTGCGTTAGCTGTTGAGATAACAGCAGATACTTGAAACATGTTTGACTGTTTCGGTTCAGTATTTACACCCTATCATTACTGTGATGATATTCTGGGGAGAGAAGGATGGAGGCCATATAGTGCAGAGTTGAGCACCCAAATGTGTTACTCAAGGGCATCACAGATCATTTAACAGCCAATCAGCCACAAACAGCCAAGAAGCCAATCCATAACTGATCTCAGCTACAGGAATACGCTTGTCTAAGCTCAGTTGGCCCATGCTTGTTTGGGACTTAAACGGTTAAATCTATGCAGATGAAATATCGTATGTGTTTATTGCATTATATCAGTATGGACAGATAAAACTGATATATGGAGGTCAGCAGGTTTCTTGACGTTTAGATAGGATCTAACTTAGCATAATATGAACAGCAAATTCATGTGGACATTTAGAAGAATTTCTAAACAGAGTTCCTTTAGAGCCCAAACTTGTGGATTGCTCTAACCCAGACAATTAGTAATCGGACAGTTTCCCTGGTTTCCCTCAATACTAACAACTTGACAACTATAGTACAATATCAATATTGGGATATTATCATTGATACAGCAGGCAGGTGGTCTCACACACACACACACACACACACACACACACACAAACACAGACTTTCATGAACACAAGTTCTCTCAACAACTTTGTTTCATTTTTACCCACACCTCCTTCTTGTTCCCCTGAGGAAAATAATCTGTTTTCTACTTTATTCAAAAACAGCAGGAGAGATGGCTTAGTGGGTAAGGCATTTGCCTGTAAAGCAGAAGGACCTGAATTCAATTCCCCAGGACCCACATAAAGCAAGATGCACAAGATGTAGCATCTGTTTGGAGTTCATTTTCAGTGGCTGGAAGTCCTGGCATGCCCATTCTCTTTGTCATCTCTGCTCTGTCTCTCTCTTTCTTTCTCTCAAATAAAATTTTTTTAAGTTTTTTTCTAAATTAAAAAAATTACAGAAACGAACTTAAACAGTGTGTAATATTTAGAGGAACGGCAGTATTCACACATATAATTCCTTGGAACTTCATTGTAATTATTGTGAGTGGTTCCTTCCACTTTATTCCTCAGTAGTATTCAGTGTTATGAATTCCTAGAACTTAAGTTGCACCACTCGTCCAGTGAAAGGAACACGGAATATCTTCAGTCATTAACCATTATGAACAAACACCTATAAAATTCCAGGATAGGGTTTTGTATGAACAAGTCTTCTTTTCTCTGAAATAAACGGTTGGGAGTACAATTGCTGTGTCAGATGCTATTCAGATATTTTAGTTATTTTGAAGACATTGTGAAATATTTTCCAGAGTTGTGGTACCATTTTTCAAATATGAATCATTTGTTGACTTCTGATCACACTGATTAACTTAGTATTTCCTGATACAGCCTATCTCAGCTGAGTTTTGCCAATAGTACTTTTCATAATGTGACCTTATTTATTCATTCAGTTATTTCTTGTCAGTTTTTTCCACTGGAAGGATTCCCAATACTTGAAGGAATAGACACACCAGATGTCATCGGCTTACAGAAAAGAATGCAGTAGTAACCAAGAGGTAACAACTACAGAATGATCCTTGAAGAATGAAACACCTTAATGCAGTCCGAAATTCTAGAAATTCAGAACACCAGTATTAGATTTAAATAAACCATGCCATTTTTAACTAATTTTACTGTGTATAATAAAGAAGTAATGCAAGTCATTTTGGTGAGTGAGCGTGTGTGTATGTGTGTGTGTGTGTGTGTGTGTGTGTGTGTGTGTGTGTGTGGTGTGATGTGATACAGATGGTGTTGTTGTGGCACATGTGAATGCCTTGTGTGCATGTATGTGGTGAAACACCAGGTGTCCTTATCTTTTTGTCATCTGTCTGTTTCTTTGAGACAGTCTCTCCCTCAACCCAGAGCTGCTGTTCCCACCTTACTTTACTTTATTCTCCAGGCTCTAATCTTGCAGAACTGGGGTTACATAAGTTCTTAGTCATGCTCAGCTGCTTATGTGGGTGATGGGAAATCAAACTCAGGTGGTCTCAGGCTGTCTCGGGCCTTCACGTCTGTGCAGCACATGCTCTTAACTACTGAGCCATCCCTACAACCCAAACAATGCAATTTTTAACATACTAATCTATAACTCTCGAGTTTATTTGCACATCAGGATCAACCTGTAGTCATACAGAGCACTGACTTTAATGGCCATCTTTGTCCAACCATGTTCCTTACAGCAACTCCTTATAATTATCATCAAAGTTTTTGAAAATGCAACTACAGGATATTCAATAATGGATATGTTTTATCTATTCGAGAGTGGACTTGGTTTTGGAAATAGCCAGAAGTCATTTAAAGCCCACTGTGGGGAACATGATACGAACAAAGCAGAGCTCATCCATTTTTCATCAAAAAGTGATGTGACAGGAACATAATGAAACTCTCTTTCACTGATTGCCCATAAAGTGTCTCTGGAAGAACTTTCAAAATTAGACTGTGAGATATATTTTCAGTATCCTACTCTAACAGAAATAAAGACACTGAATGGAATAATACTCATTTTGCTGTGTTTATACTTGATTCTGTGTGTAAAATTGATATGTGTTTTTAAAATATATCAACCTTATTATATAATAAACATATAGAAAATTTATAAAGAAATATTTATATTTTCTGATTCTCTGATTCTCTTAATTTCAAATGTCTCTGATTTTGCCCTGGGACACCTGTACAGCTGCTTTCTAAATATACCACACTAACTAGGTACATGAGTAAATTTTATGCTCAGAGTTGCCATAAAGCAAGTTAATTTTAGAGTCAGAGAGTTATACAATTTTAAATGCAGAAGTTCTTTTGGAACCAACATCTCACAACTGTCTTTTAGTCTGATAACATTTTACTCTCTGCAGAAGAAGGCTACTCAAGAGACTTAAGTTATTGTCTTCGGCTGAGTATATGGTAGCTAAAAATCTCAGGCTTTCCTAATTATGTCAATGTCAATGAAGGTCTGATTTCTTTAATCTATTTCATCCTAGCTAAGCTTTAAATTCAGCTTAGTGGTGAGAACATTCTAACAGAATGTTACATAAATGTACTGTATAGGGAATATTTATTTTTGCATTGCATGTCTGAGGCATGCATATGTGTGTGGGGGTGGGTGGGTGGGTGGGTACACGTGTGTGGAGGTCAGAAATTGATGTCAAGGATCTTCCTCCGTTGTTCTTCATCTTACTTCCTTAGACAGGGTCTCTTCCTTGAACCCAGGGCTCACTGATATCACCAGTCCAGTTAGCCCACCGATGACAGGGAGTCACTGACTCTTCCTCCTGAAGACTGGGATTAAAGGAGCCTGCCAATTACACCATGCATATGAACTGGGGATCTGAACTCAGGTCCTCATGCTTACTGGACAATCCCTTTATCTATTAAGCCTTCCTCCTAGATGAAAATTCACACTTAACCATTTTAGGAAAATATAGTAAGTCTGCACAGAACATGGTAGCCTTGGGTAGGCAACTTTCAGTTACAGACCTGCTCAAGATGGAATCTGCAGATGGCTATGCTTATCCTTAATGAGTAAGACTGTGGAAGTCCTAATGTGCCTTGTACATGGCTGACATTTCAAACCACTATGTGACAAAGAGCAATCATGAGAGGACTGGTCCTGCAGTGGAATCTGTTCTGTCTTTTTCAACTATTCACAGAACAGCACTCACTGAGGGTTTGCTATGTTTTCAAATGAAACATTGTTTTTGATATTCTAAAAGAACTCCCTGACTATGCAAATAGCAGTTTTAAACAGATGGAGTGTAAAACCCTAATTCTTGCAACTTCGTTTTTAAATAGGAATATGTGGGCTGCATACTAAAAACTAACCATGACTTCAACCCACTTACTATCTCTTTGTTTGCTATTTTTGACCAACGCCATCACAGTCAATAAAATACAAACAAATAAACAAGACATCAACACTTAAAAGGTATGCCTAAATTAATCATTCTGACTTATCCCATCTTGTGTGTACAAAATTTGACTGCTTAAACCTGCAAGTTTATTTTTAACACAGTCATTTTTGTATACACAAAATTATATAATAAACAATACTAGGATCTCTTAGCTGTAGCCAAAAAACAATAGCAAAGTCCTTAATGCTGTCAATCATAATTTTATGTCACTTCACAAGTATTGAGTGGTCATAAACAGATGTCCTTCATTGCTACTTTTAGACAGGTATTACCAGAAAATCCAATATGTTCTCTTTAATATTTTGGATTGGATCCAACTGAATTAGTATCTATAGAACAGTTGTTTGATATAATGCCAATCTGTATAAAGCCTCAGGGAAAAAAGCTACAGAAAAATGACATTCATAAGGAAAATATAAGAAAATGCTATAGTTTAAGGATTGTTTTAAAAGTGTTTATGAAGATAGGAACTGTTGTGTTTTAAACTTTTAAATCTAGAAAAATTGGTATCTTCAAAAATTTTAACTGTGTAATGTTTATAGCATAGAAAACAAATAAAACATTATTAAAAGTTAAAATGCTAATGAGGATTTTTTACAACTTCCAAGTACCATCGAAGGAGGCAAGAATGCTGCCAATTTATTTTGTTGTTGCTATTGTTTATTTGCTTCTACAACAAGACAGAAGTGAAAGCATTCATACATCCCAGAAGGTCCCTGCAAATCTAAACTGTAGATCTTAAGCAAAGATCTGAAAATCATTTAGAAAATGCAATTGTTTGCTTTAAGCCCTGGGTTCGATCCTCGGCCTTCCAATCACACTAATAATTAAAAATAATAATAAAAATAAATTATAACACAAACCCATTTTATTAAAACACATCCATGAAGCAAGCAGAAAAATTTTTAAAAATTGTATTGTTTTCTCTGTAAGATGAATTGTTTTTACATGGAAAGGCAGTATACAGAACAATCTACTCTCAGTAGGTTCATGTAGACACCATTATGTAACACCTTTTAGACCTGAGTATATCTCTGTGATCTTTTTTGTTTATCTGTCCATTTTTTCTGTATGTGTCAGTATCACATTAAGTTTCTTAGGATAGTTTTGAGGGGGTGTTTTTGTAAGTCAAAAAGCTCCAGAACTTTTCATTGTTCTTCATTTCAGAAATAATATAGGTAATCACATCTTCTATTCTCTATAAATTTTGAAATATTTATCTCATACTGAAATAAATGACACTTAGATTTTTTACTTAGGTTTTAGGACAGCACTAAGTTCAATTTGCTAGAATTTATATATTTTCTTTATTATAAGTGCAAAAAAATAACAGAATGTATCTCCATGTATTTCTATTTTCCTTAATGTTCTTGTGTTTTCAATATTTCTTTGAATAGATCTGAGCATTCTTTGTTATCCTAGTTTACATATGATATAGAGAATTTTACATCTATTAAATAATATCTGTTTTTGTTCCACAAACCTAATACTATTATACAAATTTTTATTTTTATTTGTATATACAAGTCAACCATGTCATTTATAAAATCAAACTGTAACTATCTTTTCAATTTTTATAGCTAAATTATTTTATATATAAAGATGGTCACATGTAAATATTAAAATTCAAATATGAGACATAAAATATTATTAAGGTAAGATAGTTCAGAGGTAGAACACTTGTCTTTCATGCATAGGAACAAGGTAGAATAAAGGAAGGAAGGAGAAAGGAAGGAAGAAAGCGCATTATGGAAATTTTGGTGAATATCTTGTGACCTAGGTATGATAAAGAAATTTAATTCAAAAGTTTATGAGTATCTATTCAATCATTTGCTCACTTTTCAATGAGGTAATATGTTTTAGTGTATATAAATGTGTGTATATGTGTGTGTGCATGTGTGTATCTATATGTTGTTGGTTTATAAAATTTTCTCATATATTCTGGCTATTTACTTTTTTCATATAAATAGTAATTCTTCCAGAGAATTAGGAAAGATAAGCTCCAAGGTTACAAATAAAGAAATGATTAGGAAGAGTAATTCTATTCTGACTTGATAAACCTGTGTGATAATTTGAATGTGGAATGTCTCTTGTAGCCCTACATTTTTTGAATGTTTGATTCCCAGTTGGTAGCAATTTAGGAGGTAGAGCATTGCCAGAGGAGATAGTGCTGGGAGCTCACTCTCTTGCTGCTTCTTGCCAGCTTTTGTGGCAAGAGTTGATGTTCTACTGTCCTTTCCCTGCCATGATTAAAACCTCCCCTTGAGATTGTAAACCAAAATAAAATCTTTCTCTCATAGGCTTTGTTTTCTCAGGTGTTTTGTCCTAGCTAAATGAGGTAATGACTATAACAACTTGCTACATGTGCTTGATACAAAAACACAATGAACTCCATTTGTATGTATTAGTAATACATGTGAACTAACAAAGTATAGAACAAAAAGCATATTCGTTCTGAGGCTGTGAATTCTGTAATTGTAACCATGGTCTTATCTACAGTTTTAATTCCACTTTCTTATCATATTTTCCTCTAAAGATTTTATATTTGCTAAATGAGAATAAAAGGTTTTTAATAAATGTAGCTAAAGAAATGGATGTTGAAGATGTTACACAAAAAGATCATAGCCTGACTAGTTTCTTCCTAGTTGTAAAACAGTCAGTTTGGTGACCTGTTATCATAACTAAACAGTGCATGCTCATATGACATAACATGAAGCAATTGTGAAATAGCTATTCTATTATGGAAAGGGTTACATTCTAAGTTTCCATTTAAAAACCCTGAAATTTACTTTTTTGTTTCATGACTCACTGAAAGTGTGTTTTATTTTTGGAATTTCTTCTGAAAAGTGAAGGTCAAATTAGCCAACTGCTTGCTGGTGAACATTTCTGTAATTTTAACAAGAAAACCTGTAGGCTTAATTTTAGCCATAACAGTAGTTTCCACAATTCAATTATATTTAGATTAGAAAGTTCATCAAGTGTTTATATTACATGATAGGATTTATGTGCAAATTTGAACTTGGTAGATACAGGAACAAATTTTCTGTTGGCAACATTAATTCCCTACTTTCACCTTAATTGTAGCTTGTTATATCAAGATTTGAAAATGTTATCAGTGAAATCACATTGATATAAATCACTATTTTATAACTTATTTTCAATTTAGAGATGAATAATTTTCTGCCCATTTGCTTATACTTTTATAATAATATTCCTTAAGATAGAGTTATTTTTTAAATACATAAAGACAAAGATAAGTCCAACAATCAAAGAGAAACCAGAAGCATTCTGGAAAATACACTCCAAATATGTCAATACAACTTTTATATAATTTTTCTATTAGCAATACTCTGTATTCTCTGATGCTTTGTTTACCTGTATACTCACTTTGGGAAAAAAAACTACATGTTCCAGACACTCAGCTTATGTAGTTACCAAGCCATTAGGAAACTAGTCAGTGGAAGTCTCTTAAATTGGCTTTAGAATTTTTATTTATTAAAAAAATAAATTAATTTCTTTAATGTTAATAATTTGAAATACTGCATAGTGTATGAAAAATTCTTGTGTTGGTACAGCCATTTCCCCTCTTCTTTGTCCACAATCCACTGAGGGCCATCTTCATGTCTATGGGACAGAGGGCTATGAAATGGGCCAGCGGTAGACCTTTTTTTGAGGGGGACAATGCCTCTGGATACCATGGCTTTTACAATCTTTCTGCCTCTTCCACAAAATTCCCCGAGCCATGGTGGGTGAGTTTTAAGTCTGTTTTACTTTTGAGCTCTTAAGAGTCTCTGGGTTTCTGCTATGGACTATTTTGAGTATTCGTAGTGTCTATCTCCATCACCCTTGCTTAGGTTGTCTGATTTGCTGTGGAAGCAGCTCTCTTGCTCATCTCACCACTTCCTCTGTGGTTTAGTTTGGGCCCTAGTTGATGAGTGAGGGGTGTTTCATCTCCTGCCTGGGTGTCAGCCATCACCTCAGCAAACTCACACAAGAACAGAAAGACAAATAGGGCATATTCTCCCTCAGCTGTTCCCAATTAGGTTAAGCTTGAATAGGAAGCCAACCTGACATGTGAATCCTGAGACAGACAAGGGGTGGGGTGGGAAGAGACTGGGAGAGCAAGGGAGATATCCATTAATTTAAATCCAAAATGAATCCATACCATAGAGTTTCCTTAATTTCTGATATGACATTCTGGGTTTTTACACGTTTTCTAAGGAGACCTGAATGAAATTAGCTATGTGCAAAAGAATACTAGTGAATTATGGTAGAAAATGGCACTTAAAGAGTTTGGTCTAAAAATTGAGAAGATACCTATTACTGTTACCAATAATTAGTCCTCATTTTTAGGGCTTGCTTTTTAATATACAAATCAATAGTTTTAAACATAAAAATATCATGCATTAACATGGATAGTTCCAATTCAAGTCCATTTATAGGGAGGTTTTGATTACACTTACTTTCCTATATTCATTTATGCCAAAAAACAGCTTTTCAAAGACCACTTATTGAACTATGTATTGGCTGCTACAGTACACATGCAATATTCTCAGAAAAAACATACTAATGATACTAGCCAAAAACACTTTGAAAATTATTTGCTTAATCTTACTCAATGAAGATTTATTTCTAACAGTTCTTTTAGTAGTTGTATGGTTCTACTATTTATATCTCAGAAAGTGAAAAATGGATTTCATCGATGTACGTGGAAATACAGAAGAATTTGCATGGAGTAAACCAAAAAAGAATACTGTGAGGGAATTTCTAATATTTGATCTCAAACATTATAAAGCTGCACTGGTAAAAATATTTTTCTTTTTATCAAAGTGATAATCATACAGACCAATATGAAGTTCAGAGGGAAGCCTACATATCATTTAGTCATCGGATTTTTAAAGCGTGTTCCAATATAAGTCAATGTGAGGCTAGTCTTTTAAATGAATGCAATTACAGTAATTCATTATCTGCACAAAACCATAATTTTGAACCTTTTGTCACACACAAAACTAATGAAAAATTGTGTGTCAATACATCAGTAATAATATTTTAAAATTATAAGTCTGGCCATAAAATGTATAAAACAAACACCAACAAAAAATAAACTGAGTAATAGTCATATCATAATTTTTAAAGTATAAATAATAATAATAGTTAATTGAAAAACATTGACCAAAAATGAATGTTTGCAAAATATTGCAAAAATAAATGACTACACTTGAAAAGCAAAAGCAAATTAACATTAGAGACTGCTAAAAAAAAGAAAGCCAAGACTATAATTCATATTAACTTTAAGAAGTTTTATAACCTGAACCCTGAATCTGAATATATGTGCACATGAATAAATAATAATGATAAGCATCTCCAAGCTGGTTGAAATTATAAATGAAGCAATCCCTAGAGAAAAATGCACACAAATGTATATAAACATAAAAAAGCATTGAAACTCATTAATGGTATACAACTATGAACCTGTGATTGAAAAAAAAAAAACACAGTCCAAAATCAACCACTAATAAGACTGCAAAACAGTGGAAAGTATTAGTGGAAGGTCCACATTTAAAACAAAATTGATTAATTTGGAAAAATTTGGTAAAGTTGAGGGTACGCATATTTATAGTGCAACAGTTCTGTTTGTAATTAAACTCAATAGAAACCCTGTATGTTTGGTCAGGAAGGCGATTCTGTAAGTTTGAAACAGTGAAAGGGAAGGAAAAGGAACAGAAGAGAATGGGAAGAAGGAAGGGGAGAATAACAGGACATAGGGTTGTGAGAAGACCAGGGGAAATGAAAGAAGGGGGAGAGGAAATGTGAAAATGGAGACAGAAAAGAGGGGAAGAAAAAAGGGAATGGTGAGAACGGGGTGTCTGCTATATTTTCTATATTTACAATGTTTTGTTAATTACATAAACTGTTGACGAAACTAAAGCACTTGAATTCCCTGCTAAATGGCAGAGGAAACTAATGCTGAGCCATCTTTGGCACTAGTGAGTTCTTAAGAAGGTTGACTAGACACACCTTCTCCGTGCAGACATAAGGGACTAGTGAAATTGGGGAAAGTGCCACCCTGGTGTTGCTGAGGCATGAACACCAGGCCTGGGCTGATTTCAGGACATTTCAACTGCAGATGAAGAGAATGGGTCTGTTATATTTCATTTTCTGTAGGAAGCTATTCTCCTGAGCTGATAAGTTAAAGAAAACTTATGAGGTGACAGTCTCTCCTAAGGGACACTGGAAGTTAAAGGGATCTAGATGGAACAAAGAGGAATCTAAGTAAAACTGATATACAGAGATTTTTTTTTTTATTTATGCCTTTCTTCAAAAGACACATGTACTTAGAGATGACATGTTTTTGCAGGTGGGAGGCATTTCATATTAATTTAGTTACTGGTTAAATGTACATTGAAATGTTAAATGTGCATTCAGATGTTAAATGCACATTAAAACGGGTGCTTCGGAAGTCATAAATCAGCAATCCAGCAGGTACAATTAAGCTGAATGCAATGAACAGAAAGGACATAGGCAGTCCAGTGGAGAGCATTTCCAAGTTTAAGTCCACATGCCTTAGTGTCCTCACTCACACCAGGAAAAGGAATGCTGTTAGCGTGTTCCTGTAAGGGTGGCTGCAAAGCTTTAATAACAGGAGGCATGAAATCTCCATTAAAGTGTTATGGATTTTAATATGCCATTTTACAAGGAGAGGATAATTTTTCTTCAGAAGCTGCCAGTTGGGAACACGCTAGGCCCTCCTCCCTCACCACCAAGATTGCTCAGAAACTGCCCAGTGAGCCAGATTATTCTGGAGAGTCTCACACTAAGTTTTTAAAATAACTGATTTTTAAAAATGACATTGAGGAATCTGGCATATTGAGGAACAGTGGGACTCTATTCCTTTCAGCTTAGGGACATTGTATAATGGAAGTCATTAAAGATTTAGGGGTACAGAAGTGTTCCAGGAGCTGCCTGCCCTTGGCTCAGGGAACTGTGACAGGCATCACCAGCCCTCAAGTTCTTGTGACAACATAAATTTGGTCACTAGGTTTCCAGTTCTGTATGGAAGGAAAAAAAAAAAAAAACAGCTACTGGTCCTTCTCAGCTTTCTCTAATGCCCATGTTTTGCCTTTAAACTGATGACTTTTGCCCAGTGTGTTGGATTATGTCATGGTTCAAAATACTTGGGATCCCCTCATTCATTAAGGTCAGAATTGATCTGATGACTGGCTTTAGCTACTGGATTATGACACACATCTCATCCAAGCAAAAGATGTCTTCTGTAATCTCCCCACAGTAAATAGACAAGGGTTTCACTAGGGGACGGCTGGCTCTTCAGTCGAGACCCAGCACAGAAATGAGAGAGAGCAGTCTTGTGTGTCTGATGAACACAAAGCACGTGATGACTGCAGAGAGTCTTGGAGATTGCAGTGTCATTTCCTGAAGCAGTGGCACTCAGTCTCGGCTAACCCAAACAGCCCTTCAGCACTTTCTGGTCATTTGTCAAGTCTCCTCAGCGACCTTCTACCTGCCTGGAAAGAAGGAGCATTGGATCTAACGATTGAAATCCATTTTTTTTTTTGTAAAATTAAGTATATAAAACATGATATAATGTTCAATTGTTATGAAAATGTCATAAGTGCTTTCTCCCTCATTTCACTGTAGAGAGTAAAATGAATATAAATTAATATTCAACTAATTACTACCATGTGCCAGGTGCTTAACTCAGTATATTATGTAAATGTAGATTCACAGCAATCTTGTCCTAAAATGTTCTAAGTAAAGGGTGGTTCATTTCTAAGTTGGATGTGTGACATTTCTTACATTATATTCGCGTTTCTTCTGTGGACGTATAGGACACGACACACATTATATAGATTGGCTCTTTTCAATCGTGTGTTCTATTATCCATGAAGAAAATTAAAAAAAGAAATTTGCTGGCCTTTATCTTGATAATCATGATCTTTCTATGGCTTTATGGTTAAATGTGCTTTCCTCTGAGAGATGATGACAGTCACAGGTTATGTTTGGGGTGACATTTTTATTTGGAGACAGTAGGGCATGTCCCTCTTTGTCTGATATTATTGCATTTTTTTTCTCCCAGGTGTGGTGGCATTTTTTTAAAATGCAAACAGAAATGTCTTCCCCTTTGTAATCTTTCTTTAATGCAAAATTCCTGTTCCCCATGAAAGCTGGGGATGTGGCATTGTGCCTCAGGGGCAGTTTGTTTAAACAGAAATTTAGTGCTCTATATTTTAAAATGCACTTTGCAAACACAAGGCATTTGTAATTCACAATTTTTTTTAATTCAAAATCACAGACTTAAATATCCATCACCAGAGCTCGGTGTAACTCAACAGATAAAATATATAGCATTAGACATAGCAATACAAAAACTCATGACTATTTGCTAACACTTTTTTTTCTTAGCAAGCCTTTTTACATTAACAAAATAAGTATGTTAATTTGAGAGAGTGTGAGGCTCCAGCAAAGGGCTCACAAACTAAATCAACAGATCTAGATATTGATGAGCCTTTAAAAAGGAGCCTAGAACTTTGTTCTTTATATTGCTTTGACTGTAAGCCAGGAATTTGAGGGTCTAAACGCCAATAGAATCTCTGCCTTAAAGCTCTGCCTTACAGTAAGTGAGCTGTAAAATAGAAAGAAATGGCTGTGACATGTCAACCCAGTCAAAGCTTGATGTCAAACCTACCAGTCACTTTCTAGCTGACAGTCCCATTCTGGAGAGGGTCTTGGCACTAATGGAGGGGAGGCCAGTCAAGCTGAATAGTCTCAAGGTCAGGATAAGGGCATGCTGAGTGACTCTGGTGAGCAAATGATTTAGCTATGAAATTATAGACATTTTAGATAATGTGTATTGGAACTCTTCTTGGTGATTAATAAGTAATTTAATAATAAACTAGTACAAAGTCTACCTGTTACTCAATGTCAGTCAATGCAGGGTGTGGAAACTGTGACACAACTTTTCTTCCCTGGTTTGTTGCACAGCCCCAAAGAGAAGTGACTACTTGTGAATTAAAATCCTTCTAGGAGCAAGGAAACTTTGAGCAAAATAAGTTGCTCATGAAATGAAATGGAATCCTGTGATAAAAGTTAATTCAATTCTAGATAAATAAGCAAAATATTGTGTTTCCAGTCATCATTTTAAGAACTCTAAATGCTTATTGTTTATGGACTCCAAATATTTTGATACTTGTTTATTGTGGTCACTCCCAGGCATGACGCTAATCATGAGGCAGAGCATTCTCTACAAGAAATGCCTCAAGGTGACTCACCCTTGCACAGTAAAGAGAGAGACTAGGGCATCAGAAGGAGGCTGCCTCTTGGAAGGTCCCCAGGAGGTCAATGATCCATTTGTGGTAAAGGGGCATTTAAACAGCTCACTTTTCACAGATGAAGTGTTATTTCCAATAATAGGAATTACTGTAATTCCTGAGGTAACCAAAGGCACAGAAGGAGAAGTGGGTGTTGGACAGCTGTGGCTATTCAGAGAAAGATAGGGACCATCAAGAAGTACTGTTAGAATTTAAAGAATCACACACATCAGCCCGAGAGCTTCCGAAATGAAAAGAGCCATCTAGGGTATAAGCCACCCACAGGAGACTTTGTAGGGGTTATTACTTCTCTGTTTCTTACTTATCTTCATTGTGGATCCTCATGGTGATTGGCAATTAAACACTTGTGGGAAATGAGCCGTGCTTTCCTTCTCGGTTTTGGCAATGAAAGATGTATGGATGTTTCATTACCCAACTATATTGTTAGATGCATCAGAAAAGCAATTGTATTCCCAACTGTAAATCCTAACAATAAAATAATCCAAGCCTTGTGGTGAGAAAGCAAGTTTTACAGACCTAATATCTTTTACTTTAATGTTACTTTTCAAAGAAGCATAAAGCTTGTTACATTTTTTTTCTTGAGTTTGTGTGTGTGGTGTACATGCATGTAAGTAGCGTCATGTTAGTGTCTGTGTTGTTGGGGTGTACATGAACACATGTGCCTGTGGGGGCCAGAGGACAACTCCATCTACTTTTTTTTGAGGCCTGGAGCTCACTGCTTAGGCTAGTTGGCCTGTGCAGCAAGCTGCAAGGATCTATCTGTCTCTGCCTCTCCAGTGCTGATGAAGGGTTTCCAGCACCATTCTCTACTTATGAGAGCAATGAAGATTGACCTTGGCTCCTTGGGTTTGCAATGCAAGTATTATTGACTGAGCTATCTCTCAGCCCCTTGAAGCCCATTTTGACCTTTCTATGGATTTACGTCTTGAAGTCAAATGCTTGAAGAAATGGAACTTTGAAATTGATTTTTGGGGAAGAAATATCTTGACAGTATTCAATAGAAAAAGGGAATCTTTTGGAGAAGATAACTTTTGCCTGGGACTATCATAGTTTGCAAAGCAATTATCCCCACATTATATGTACCCATGACTGGCATTTGGTGAAACAATTCAAAAAGAAGTGACTTGCATTCTCTCTACTTTCATCCAACCATCTGATAAGGCCAGGGCCAGGCAATCTCTAGGCCAGGGACTGTGTTTTGGGTTGTCAAGAGTTGGCCCTCCCTGCCTTGAGTGGCACGGTGACCCAGAGCAATAGATAAGCACTGTGAGCTTTAAGAGGCCTTGTCTGCTAATGGATTTGGAGAGGACACTGGTCAGGCTCACAGCTGGGCGCAGTGCAGGCAGCCTTGTGACTAACATGAGCTCAGGAGTAATCGCTGGAGCAGATAAGAGACAAAGGCCAACTACAAGGGCAGAGCAAAAGAGAGAGAAGTTCAAGCATTCTCTGAATAATTTGAGGAAGGTGAAAGGTTCTGCTGTCTTTTGTGTGATAGATAAAACGGACACACATGGGATTACCTATATTTAAAAAGAAACATTGTGGATAAATAATTCGAAGATGTGAAATAACATCTGAAAATTATGCCAGCAAATTCACTTACCGAACTTCAGGAAAATGATATTAGTGACAAAGAGAAATTCCAAACTAAAGACAAGGTTTGGTTTTGTGCCTTGGGTGAAATTAGTGATTATCTTTCCAAACTGAAATGTTGAAACACCGAGGATACTAAGTTGGACTAACACCACCATAAGTATAATTATATTCGCATTTCACATGTTACTTTTAATATATGTTATATTTAATATATTTGACATTTTATTTACGTTTTAGGTAATAAACATCATGGAAAAGTAGTAATAAAGCCTACTGGTAAATCACTGTTCCTCTCTGAAATTTAAAGTAGAATAATCTCTCCCTAAAATAATAGCAATAAAATAAAAAAAAATTAAAAAGACAGTCGGAGACTTGTCTCTGGAAGTAAAACTTTTCTCTCTTCAGCTGCAGTTGTTGTAGAAATTTCCGGTAATAAACAGATAAAGCCTTTGCAGCAAGAGGAGAGGGGAGTTTAAATTTCATCTTGGCCCGGAGTCCAAGCATAAATGAAGCATTGGCCCAGAACCCCAGTTACAAAGATATTTTATAATCCATACAGAGTAGGCTATGTGACATTATGCAAATTACCATTTTCTAGTAGTTCACACATTTACAATAGGTCTCAGGAAATTCAGATATTCTCCCCAGGTATTCTCCAGCTTTGTCTCTCCTAATTTCCTTATCACAGCTAAAGCAATTACTTTTGTCTCACTGAACTTCAAAGCTCTGGTAGTTTTTCATCTCTTAGCCATCTGTGGCCTGAAGAATGTAACAGTGAATATAGGGGAGGGGGGCAGTGAGCTCACACTCATTTTGCTACAATATTCGGCAGTCTCCTGCTGAAGGTGAAGGAAATAAGGCTTGAGATAGCAACAGGGTGGTTTTTAAAAGAGGTGAAAAAAGACAACAGTTCTATTTCATTCTTGCTACAATGAGATAAAATCATCCTATGATGGTTGTTTTTGTAGCCTTTAAAGGCTACAAATCTCCCAGCTATTAGTTATGTGATGATGATGATGTACGTGTATGCTGAGTTATATGTGGTCAATCCTTGCTGTCCACAGGGATGAGTTTTTTTTTAATTGTTAATAATTAGAAATACTACATGAGCAAGTCTTGTGATAGTACCCCCATTTCCCTCCTTCCTGTCCCCACCCTGCTGTGGTCTCTCCTCAGTGGGTTTGCTGGACCAGAAAATGTGCTAAGGGGTTCTGGATTGTACAAGAAGTAGCCAGTTTTGTTTTTTTTTTCCACAGTGTGTTGTTGAAAGGGGCAATATCTCTAGATAGTCTCTCCCATCATGGCTCTTACAATCTTTCCATCCCCACTTCTGCAGTGTTCCCGGAGTCATGGTGGGCAAGTTTTAAGTCTGATTTACTGTTGAGATCTTAAGAGTCTCTGGGTCTCTGCTTTAGGCTATGTTGGGTATCCTCCGTGTCTGTGTCCATTACCTTTTCATAGGTTAGCTGACTTGCTGTGAAGGTCTTGCTCAACTCACCACTTCCACAAAGGTTTTGTTTGGACCTTAGATGCTAATTTAGGGGTGGTTCATCTCCTACCTTGGTGCCAGCCAACACAGGGATGAATTTTAATAGAAGACATAGCTACCTAACTCTGCAGATGATACAAATTTCAACTTTAAAATGGCTTATTATTTAGATATAACCTATGCACATTCTCCAGCATACTTCATCCCTAGATCACTGTTAATCTAATACAAGTAAATAGTTGTGTTATATTGTTAGGAAATCATGACAAATAAAATAAATGTCCATAGGTATTAATTTTTTAACAGAAAGCATAGATATGCAGAAAGAGAGAGAGAGAGAGAGAGGGAGAGAGAGAGAGAACTACTAGCACTCATTTTCAAAGGTGCTTCTCCCTCATTGTATAACCTAATGTCAAGAAAGGTCCTAATAATTTTCCCATGCTGACTCGCCAGAGGTCTGTCTGCCACAGTCTTTCAGCACACAGAACAACAGCCCTTATGTATTAAGGAGATCAGTGCCCTAATTTGACATTTTCCAAAGGACAAGTTTGCCTCAGTGGTTTTCATTTAATCAGGATTCTCCAAAACTTGCTGACATAGGCTTTTGCCTTAGTCAGGAGTGTCTGGACTGGGTAGTTTCCTGCTGAAGGCTGCCTGATCTGACCTACTTCCTCTCAGGGAACAAGAGAACTGAAGGAAACACTGGCACTGAGTGGAGCCCGCAGAGCACATGGACAAGCGCTGAAAATAAAACTCAGGGCTGTTAGGCAATTTCTTCTTACTGAGACGAATCCATAAGTGAAAATCATCTCCCAATTTGAAGGGGGTTCATTGGCTCCGAGTATGGTTTGTTTGTCTGTAGAGAAGTTTTTGAGCCTGATCAGGTCCCATTGGTTAAGTGTTTGTTGTATTTCCTGGGCTGCTGGAGATTTGCTCAGGAAATTTTTCCCTACTCCTATTTCATGTAGAGTTCCTCCTATTTTTTCTTCCAGGGTGTTCAGGGTTACAGGATTTATATTGAGGTCACTGATCCAATTGGAGTTGATTTTTGTGCATGGTGAAAGGAGTGGGTCTATTTTCATTTTTTTTATACGTGTTTATCCAATTCATCCAGCATCATTTGTTGAAGATGCTATCTTTGGCCTATCGTACATTGTTGGCCCCCTTGTCAAAGACCAAATAACTGAAGTTACTTCCATTTAAAGCTGGGTCTTCAATTCTGTTCCATTGATCTGTCTTTCTGTTTTTATGTCAGTACCATGCTGTTTTAGTTACTATGGCTTTGTAGTATGTTTTGAAGTCAGGCATGGTGAGTAGGCTTTTTTACTTAGAATAGTTTCGGCAATCCGAGGTCTTTTGCCCTTCCAAATATAGAGATTATTTTTTCTATGTCTGTGAAGAAAGAGGTTGGGAGTTTTATCAGCATGACATTGAATCTGTAAATCGCTTTTGGAAGGATTGCCATTTTTACTATATTGATTCTCCCTAACCATGAGCATGTAATATCTTTCCATCTTCTCATGTCCTCCTCTATTTCCTTCTTAAGTGTTTCAATATTTTCCTTATATAAGTCCTTTACAACTTTGGTTAGTGATATTCTAAGGTATTTTATTTTCTTTGAGGCTATAGAAAATGGGACAGTCTCTCTGATGTCTTTTTCTGTCTGCTTGTCTTCTGCATATAGAAAGGCTACTGATTTTTGTGTGTTAATTTTGTATCCTGCCACATTGCTGAAGGCATTAATCACCTTCAAGAGGTTACTGATACTATTCTTTGGGTCTGATATATAAAGGATCAATTCATCTGCAAAGAGGGATAGTTTAATTTCTTCCTTTCCAATTTGTATCCCTTTTATGCCCTTCGCCTGTCTTATCGCTTGGGCTAGAACTTCAAGCACTATGTTAAAGAGCTGTGGTGAGAGTGGACACCCCTGTCTTGTTCCTGAATTTAGTGGGAACTCCTTGAGTCGTTCCACATTGTGAATGATTTGTGCTTTAGGAGTTTTTTAAATTGTCTTTATTAAATTGAGGTATAGGCCTATTCTTTCCAGAGCTTTGAACATGAAGTGGTGTTGAATTTTGTCAAAGGCCTTCTCCGCATCTATTGAGATAAAGCCACCTTGGTCAGGGTGGATAATATTTTTGATGTAGTGTTGTATCTGATTTGCTAGGACTTTGTTCAGGATTTTTGCATCTAAGTTCATCAGAGATATGGGTCTACAGTTCTCTTTTCTTGTTGCTTCCTTGCCTGGTTTGGGGATTAGGGCAATGGTAGCTTCATAGAAAGTGTTTGGATGCCTTCCCTCTTTTTCTATGCTTCTAAAAAGCTTCAAAAAGAGTGGTTTCAGCTCTGTGATGAAGGCTTGGTAGAATTCAGCTGAGAAACCATCTGGTCCTGGGCTTTTCCTTTTGGGAAGGTTTTTGATTACATCTTCAATCTCTGTGGATGTGATAGGTTTATTTAGTGCTTTTATCTGCTCTTGTTTAAGCTTTGGCTGTTGGTAAGTGTCCGAAAACTTATCCATTTCTTCCAGGTTCTCTAATTTTGTGGAGTAGAGGTTTTGGAAGTATGACCTGATGATTCTTCCAATGTCTTTGGGAATCTGTTGTCATCTCACCATTGTCCTTTCTGATTTTGTTGATTTGGGCTTTCTCATTTCTTCGTTTGATTAGATTGGCCAGGGGTTTGTCAATCTTATTAACTTCTTCAAAGAATCAACTCTTTGATTTATCTATTTTTAATTGTTTTCTTTATATCCAATTCATTAATATCAGCTCTGATTTTAATTATTTCCTTTCATCTTGCGCTTCTTGGGTTAGCTTTTTCCATCTTTTCATGCCTTCCATCTCTTATAGCCATCTCTTCTTTTCTACCCGTCAGAATAAATTTCTACTAAATGTTCCAGTAGTCCCATGATGAGATGTTGTAGGTCACTGGAATGTTATTCCAGTCTTACATGTAGAGCCTCCTCCGTAAAATTTTTCTTAGTTTTCCTCAGACAGAAAGCAGGGCCAGTACTAAGGGCATCCTAGCTCTGTCCATGGTCCTAGCTGAAGCCTAATCACTGGAAGAACTTTCCCAAAATATTCTGTTAACTTTGTCTGGCTTTAAGAGTTGGTCAAGCCCCAAGACTGAGACTATTTCTCTTCTTGATTCTATTAGAAAGAATATAAGGTCAACAGATACACTGAAGGGTATGATCTTACTTTATGCAAATGAATCCAACTACAAGATATGACTATTAGGGTAATAGTACATGAGTGAGAAGGGCTTGGTATTAATTGAGTCTGATCAAAGTTTGTTCATTAACACATTGAATACCAAAGAAATTTAACAGGATTGCAGAAATTAACGCAGGCAAGAGGAGACAAGTAGTCCATAGACAAGTGTCCCAAGAGGTCATTAGCAAAGATGTACCAAACATGCTGAAGCATGTCAGTAGTTTGGGTGGTGCAAAGTCAGTGAGGATTTAGTGAGAGATGATGTCAGGTCACCATCAACACATTGGCCAAATCTGGAGTGGCCAAATGGTGAGCTTGTATCAGTGATGGGGAAGAGTGGAAAGAAAATTGGAGCCATCCTCCAAGAATTAAAAGATTTACTATATGAATGGCTTATTGAATGGCTTGTCTGAGGTAACCCTGAGGCAGCTGGCAAAAAATATCATGTGCAAGAGTTGATATCATCATACCTGAAAGTCGACAGTGACCAGAACATGGTTTCCAGGCACATCTGGCACTGATAAGAGAGAGAACCTGAAGTCACAAAGTACTATTTGGACACAAGGGAAGAATGAGCGGACTCCAGGATCAGAGGAAGTGAGTGGAATTTGCAGGTGAGGTTCATGAGGTGCATCCAGTTAAAATAAAGGTATAAACTGGCTGCATGAGTTTAGTCACAGCACTGGGGAGGCAGAGGTAGGAAGGATCAACAAGAGTTTGAGGCCACCCTGAAACTCATAGTGAATTCCAGTTCAGCCTGGGCTAGTGATACCTTACCTTGAAAAAAAAATAAAAAGAAAGAAACAAAGAGTTGAGAGAGAGAGAGAGAGAGAGAGAGAGAGAGAGAGAGAGAGAGAGAGCAAGAAAGGAAGGAAGGAAGGAAAGAAGAAAGGAAGAAAGGAAGTGGATACAGAAAATATTATGAGAGTCAAATCTTTCTCAAAAATTTTGGTGATGTTCATTCAGGGAAAAAAACACAGTATACCGACACTTAGGTCTCAAGTTTGTCCATGATGCCACAGATCTCAGTCTCTAAGTACTGGCCAGATATGTAGCTACTCTCTGGCCATACAACAAAACAACACCCAAGAAGTTTAACTAGATGATGTTTCTGTTTTGATGGCTGGCTCTGGTCCATCAGTCTGCGCTTTCACATTCTGCCCCACTAAGTTATCAGAAATGATACTGCTCTGAGTCAGTACAAACCTGCAAAGTACTTCTGTGGACATTCTGGAATTGAGAGTTTTGCTGTCATTTCAGGCAAATGTATTTTGTTCTTACCAAAAATATATATGATGATGGCCTAATTGGTTTTGCTAGTCTTCTGACGGGAAAATCCAAACAGTGCTTTAGGTATATGTGTTTAGTCTTATACCAAATTTATATGGTATTGATATGACTCATATGACTACTCTTCAGGTAGGTTAAAAAGCAGAAAAATGAAATCACAAAAGCAACTTGAAATAGTTATGCATATTCATTGTACCATAGACTCTTTTTCAGGAATGAAAAAAAGCGCAAGGCGTGGTATAGACATTTAATAAGTGGAGAAATGGGTGTGGTAATTTAGTAAGGCATTAGCCCAGAGGAGCTTTGGAGAGAGGGCAATTTTTAAATGATACCATTATTATGAAGAAAAGTAAAAAGATAGTTTTTAGATTAAATAAGCAAAACAAATCAGAGGGCACAATTAAAATAAAAATATTAGATGCCATAGAATAAAAAATTCAAAATGACATAACGCTAACTAACCTTAGTAAAGCTCACTTGAGAATCAGGAGTAAAATGCAATGCAGGCTGCTGTAAGGGAAATTCCAATTTCAAATTCCGATTTGAAAAATTTGAACCAGATAAAATTTTTGTTACTTTGAAGGACACTAATGGAAACTAGATAGAACAAAGAGCCTTTTTTTTTCATACCTGTATGGTTCTGTTATTTTTCTTAGCATTCCCTTTAATTAAGCTCTCCCCAGGCAAACAAGCTTCCCTACTGGGCAGGTATTCCCAGTTCCTCCCAGCTCTAATCAATCTACTCTCTCAGTAGCTTTGTCCTGACAATTTAAATTCTACACATTCAATTTTATTCTAATTTACAGAACTTGTAATTACCATTCTAACCCTGGTTCAGGAAAGGAGTCCGGATGTGTCAGGCCTGCTGATACTCAGACCTCACTTAACCTTTTGGCTGGTTCCCTCGTCCAGAAACTAAACACTGGAGTTATTAGAGCTTCAGGGTATGGCCTTTACCTCGCAACTTTTTTATATATAGGTAGCCAAAATGCTTAAAGATGCTTTGTCCTTGGAAGGCACTGGAATTTGAGAATGTCTTTACATGATTCCTTGAGTTAATATCATTATGACTACTAGGAAAGATTCTAGAGCATTATGGATAGAGTCAGCATACAGGGGTCTTCCCACCATGAAATATGAAACAATTTGGCATATTCATTTCCCAACTCAATCACAATACTGCCATTAGCATCATTTACTAAACTCACAGCCAGTCACCCAGTGTTCTGAACGCACCTGTAGCTTGACTACATAACCATCTCCAACTAAAGGCTTTCTAACTAGAGGTCATCATGTAAAGAATGACCACAAACCTAAGTAGAATCACTGAGTTGGTTGTGCAAATAAATATCCCTGAACAAACTTCCCTTCAGTTGAAACATAACAACCCACAGTAATTTCAACAGAAATTTCCTTTATACAAAGCATAGTATGGCTTCTTTCACATTTTCCTTAAAGGAGTATTGCTTGAGAAAGTATTTTTTTAAATATACCTTCCAAGGGGAATAAATAAATATTAAGTATGACAATACAAAATATTACACATTAGTAAACCATTTTCTAATTTCTGAGATGTTTTGCTTAGTCATAATTAAAAGACAATACTTATGTAAAATTAGGCATGTGGGCAATGTAAATATAGAAACCACCATTTCTGGGAAGTGAGCTTAATATTGTCAAACTCACTTGCTTTTTAGTAGAAACATGCTTAATAAGACTATAGCAATGTTTGTTTTCATTAAATATTAATTTGTCATCTCTACTTGAAAAAGGATGACTAACATGGGCAGTTATGCGATAAGTGTTAATATATAAAAATAATTTCAGTTATAGGTCAGAAAGTATTTTTATCCTAAAATATTTATAGTGATTTCAGCATCAGTTCATGAGAGTCTGGATCCCTTGAGGTTCTCTTTGCAATCCAAGCATAAATGAACCAGAAAACCCAGACTCAAAACTCCTCTCATACTGCCAAACCTTATGTGTTTTATGCCTAAAATAATAAATCAAACTTGAAATTCAGCCCAGATTTGTTGAAAACTCTAATTTTATGAAATCACTATAGTCCCGAAACTATAATGAAACAGGTGATGAACTTCAAGTAGGTAGAGAAATCAGAAATCAGGTAAAATTTCAACAAATTTGCACAGTCAAAATGGTTCACACAATCAGAATAGAATACTTGCTTATCTTTATTTCAGCAAGAAAAAAATCATACGGACAACAGAAATAATCCCCATCATCAGAAATTCAAATGGCAATATTTTATATATTCAGAACTCAAGTTTCTCATGAAACTTTTCAAAGTAGGAGGGAAAAAAAGTGGTAGGGTAAGCCAAAACTCTGCTTCTCAAATTTTCAAAATTATGCCATGATATTTTATATGATCTTGTCTTCAGCCATGGATACTTAAGACAGGTAAGCTTCTCTCCTCAAAGGGAAGTAAACATGGAGGCAAAATATAAATGACTCAAGAAAAAAATGAAGTATAAAGATTCTGACTTGGGCTGGAGAGATGGCTCAGTGATTAAGGCACTTGCCTCCAGTGCCTATGGCCGCCCCGTTCAATTCCCCAGTACCCACATAAGCCAGACACACAAGGTGGTGGCCCGGGTGCATTCTCTCTCTCTCTCTCTCTCTCTCTCTCTCTCTCTCTCTCTCTCTCTCTCTCTCTCT
>PVHP010009345.1:0-50689 GCA_004024765.1 Zapus hudsonius | reverse complement strand
CACCAGCAGTGAATGAGGGTTCCTTTTTCTCCGCATCCTCGCCAACAACGATTGTTGTTGGTTTTCTTTATGATTGCCATTCTGACAGGGGTGAGGTGATATCTCATTGTGGTTTTGATTTGCATTTCCCTGATGCTTAAGGATGCTGAGCACTTTCTTAAATGAGTCAAGGCCATTTGTGTTTCCTCCTCCGTGAATTTCATCTCTACTTTTTGTCTTTGGATTTTTTTGTAGGTAGATCTCACCTAGCCCAGGCTGACCTGGAACTTACTCTTAGCTCCAGGCTGGCCTCAAACTCACAGCGATCTCCCTACCTCTGCCTCCCGAGTGCTGGAATTAAAGGTGTGCACCACCACACCCAGCAAGTCAGGGAGCTCCACTCTCTTAATGATTACTGTAACTGTAAGTGTCAAGGTTTCAAATTCCACCCTTGTCATAATTTCTATTTTCCTTGCGTATTTGTGAAAACCTAAGAATTCCTTCTTTTTCTCTTTTTGAGACAAAGTCTCAATATGTACCCCTGGCTGTCCCACAACTTTCAAAGTGGCTCATATTATCTTCCTCCTTCTTTTGTTTCTTCCTCGTCTGGCTCAGAACTCCTCCATAACAATTATGCTTCTTTTACTGTAACACACTGTGACTGTTCTGAACCCCTGCTCATATAGTAGTTAGATGTTGAGGGATGGAAAGTGTTCTATAATCTTCTGTCAGAATTTGACATGTTTTCCTATGGGGGGTGAATGGTTTTCACTGATGTGACTCTATGCTATATTTCCATATTGCTATGAAAAGTGGTATTCAGTTTTTACCATGTTCATCTTTCACCTTTACTGGAATATAAGGTTAGTGAGGATACAACTTTATTGAACTTCTTTACTGAAAACACACAAATTCTAAATAATTAGAAAATATTTAATAGGAAGAATAAATTATTATCTGTATTTAAGTGCCACTTATTTTGTTATTTATTTTATATTCATGAAATTGACTCATTTTTCAATTAGTTAATCTATTTTCTCCTCTTCCAAGGAGTAATGGCATCTGTAAAATCATAGCTGTGGTATGTTAATTGATTATTTTTCTTTGACATTTGTTCACAGGTATAAGAATGAAAAGCTCCTAAAATGATCCTGTGTTCAGCTAGTAGGATGCACCCATGGTGTCAAAAGCTGCTTTGAGCTAATAAGTCACATGTAACTAACTTAAACACCAGTTGCTGTGTTCTCGCAACAACTTGCTGGGAATCAGGACACATTTCTTCAAGGAGGCCTGGAGCAAATATTCTCTCTGCTCCACAATGAAGTGAAAATATGGGCCCTGGTGCTGTTTCTGTTCTAGGAAGGCTCACATGCTGTCAAATTTTCATCTTGGACTTTTATTTTAAAAAATATTTCTCTTATTTATTAGAGAGGTTGGGGGATGGGAAGAGAATGGATGCTCCAGGGCCTCTTGCAAACAAACTCCAGACACATGCACCACTGGCTTTCTGTGAGTACTGGAGAATTGAACCTGGGCCAGCAGGCTCTGTAAGTGACTGGGTTTGACTGCTGAGCCATCTCCCCAGTCCTCATCATATACTTTTTAACAAGAATATATTATTGCATTATTCTTTAAATCTGTGAGTCAGGTGATGAAAATTTCCTGGGAATAGCATTATCAAGAAGTAAATTGATGGATAGGAGGAGGCTCAGTAGATCAAGGCCTACTTGAGCTATAGAATGAGTTTAAGGCAAGCCTGGGCAATTTACTGGAATCCTAACTTCTAGAACAGAGGTCTTGGGATACAGGTCAGTTTTAGAATACTTGCCTAACATGGGAAGTCCCTAGGGTCAATCCCCATTACCACCAAATAAGAAAGAATAAGAAGAACAGCAACAATAATAATGTTACAATATGCTCTGCTTTCACTGAAATCTGTAAGCATTTGCCATATCAAACCCAGAAGTTTCTCCAGGCTGCAGGAAGTAAACACATCTTGAATGTTAGCAAGGTGATATTTACCAACACATATTTTCATTGAAAGGATAGAATTTCATTGATCCCCAAATACTGATTCTCAGACTGTCTGTAGCACAGTCACTCGGGAGAACTTTTGCAAAAATAATTCCCAAGCCAAGCCCCACACAAAGAAAGTAGACTGGATGACCTGAATCTGCAGAGATTGTAGAGCTCCCCAGAGATTCTGGTAGACAGCTGGTAATATATGTGTTCTGGTTTATGCAGAGATCATTGAACTGGGGTAGAACTTTTTTTAAGAGTCCAACACACACTGTGCTTTTTTCTTCTTATTCTAAATAAAGTCATAATAATTTAATTTTTAAAAAATTGCAGATCCTGAATATGCCATCCATCCAAAGAAGAAGATGTAATATGAGCTTTACAGATAATCTCAGAAGGAATTAAGTTTAAAATTGTTTGAGTTGATTTAACTCTAATAAATACTATCTGTGGATTAGAAACCTCTTAGTAAATATTAACTGTGAAGTAGATCAACTTTATCTTCTTTTACAAAGCTGGAAAGATGGTCATAAGATGACTAAATAATTTTCCTATCTCACAAAGTAAAGGAACTGTGGATTCAGTCTCAGCTGTGTAACTGTGCTGGCTCCACCTTTGCAGCACCCTTCTGTGGACATTTGGAATCAATCAGCAGAGGCACGCATAGCTGCAAGTGTTCAGTTTCAGGAAAGAGGTTCAGAAAAGCTCAGTGGTAAAAGGAATATGGTTGGATCGAATAAAATGCTGCACTGATGAGACTGGAGGTGGGGGTGGGGAATGGAACCAGAGCTCCACTCATCACATTCATCTTACTGCATTAAACCGAAGCCAGGCAAAATCTAGAGAATATGAAAATTTTGGTTTTGGAAACCAGGCAGCTTGGCTTATTCTTCAAAGATCCTGTCCCAGCAAATGAAGTTTAATTTTCTCACATATTGCTGTTTTATTACTCACTTAAGAATGTAGCCTTCCTTTTTCAGTAGTGAAATTTGTGGTGCAGGATAGAGATGTTTATTTTTTTCCTTTTTTGAGGTTTTCAAAATCAAAGTAGTAAGTGTACGTTTTTAAGGAATTCAACAGTCGTGAATGTTCTCTTCACAAAAGGCAACTAATTTTATTTTTTAAAAACTCCTACATAAGAAATGGAGAAGGAATGATGGGCCTAGAACATCTTCATTATGCTTTCCCATAAACTTTCTTTAGTTGTGTTCTCTAAAGACCATCCTGTTAACTTATTAGGTTGATTCTTCAAAGTGAACAGGCCTGTGACCCATAACTGACGAGATGAGACAGCCTTGCTGCAGTCTAGAGCCAGGATCTCTGTTACACACCTTTCAAGTGATCTTAAAGCAAATTAAAGTTTGAAAGTCACTTTCCTAAAGCTTGTTAATTTTTTTACAAGACATGTAATCTGTGCTAACTATATTTCTAGACTTGAAATGCAGTTATCATACCTTGTCATAGATTAGTATCCTATCAAAAAGTATAGCTTTCATTAATGGTATTAATATGAACACAATAAATTAGAAAGTGACCTTCTCTTTAGAACAGTGAGATAGCTAAAGAGACTGAAATCTGATCCTAATAGTGCTATTATTATTGGGACATTACTTCCAGGTCTTTCAGTGAGTAGATTTAAAATTGTGTGTTAATTTTGAATTAGAATTAATATTATTGTCATTGCAGTTTATTAAATTATATGTATTTCTTTTTGTATGAAAGTATATACTTCCTAAAAGCTAGCACAATTATTTTTTACTAATTATAAAATTGCTTAATGACAATTTGCAGGTTAGTGTATTTCTAAGGAAATATGAAGAACTGTACAGTGAAGGCATTTTAGAGACTTTAAAAAATATTTATTGTTATTAATTAGACACAGTGTCTGAGCAGGTCTTATGATGGTTCCCACATTTCCCTCCTCCCTGTCCCCAACCCACTGGAGCCCTCCTTAGTGGGATTGCTGAATCAGTCCATGGGATAGGGGCTTATGAATTGTACAAGAAATTGCCAGTTTTTTTTCTTTGTTGTTTTTGAGGGGGGCAATATCTGTGGATATTCTCTTCCACCATGGCTCTTACAATCTTTCCACCCATCCCCTTCCTCAAAGTTCCCTGAGTCATGGTGAGCGAGTTTTAAGTCTGCTTTACTGTTGCGATCTTAAGAGTCTCTGGATTTCTGCTTTGAATTATGTTGGGTATTGTTGGTGTCTGTCTCCATTATCCTTTCACTTTCATGGGTTATCTGACTTGCTGTGGTGGATAGGTCTCTTGTTTATCTTGCCACTTTCTTATAGGTTTTGTTTGGGCCCTAAATGATAGGCTGGGCTAGTTCGTCTTTTAAAAATATTTTTGTTTAGTTGTAAGCAGAGAGAGAGAGAGAGAGAGAGAGAGAGAGAGAGAGAGAGAGAGAGAGAGAGAGAGAGAGAGAGAGAAGGAAGAGAGAGAGGAGATAAAAATAGAGAGAGAGAGAATGGGCATGCCAGGGCCTCTAGCCACTGCAAACAAACTCCTGATGCATGTACTGGGGAATTGAAGCCAGGTCATTGGACTTTTTAACCACTGAGCCATCTCTCCAGTCCTGAGACTTATTTTTTCTGTTTAGTTACATTACCAATTTACTGTATATGCTGATTTGTTTCAGTTTGTTTTAATATAAGGCTGGAATTTTCTTTTTAATTTTTAATTTTTACTTATTTGCAAGCAGAGAAAGAGGGGGAGGGAGGGAGAGAGAGAGTGAGGAGAGTCAGACAGAGAGCATTGGGTGCACCAGAACCTCCAGTGGCTACAAAGAAACTCCAGACGCACATATCACTTTGTGTATCTGGCTTTACTGGGTAGTGGGGAATCAAACCCTAAAACGTTGTTGAATCCCAGCACTGCAGAGGCTGGGGCAGGTGTATTGCCTCAAGGTCAAGGCCAGCTGGAACTACATAGTAAGACCCTATCTCAAATAAACCAAATAGAGCCAAAACAAAACTCAAAATAAAAACTAACCAACCACATCATTAAGAACCATTGCTGGGCTGGAGAGATGGATCAGTGGTTAGGGCACTTGCCTCCAGTGCCTAAGGCCCTGGGTTCAATTCCCCAGTACCCACGTAAGCCAGGCCCACAAGGTGGTGGCCCTGGTGCGCTCTCTCTCTCTCTCTCTCTCTCTCTCTCTCTCTGTATCTCTGCTTGAAAATGAATAAATAAAATATTTTTTAAAAAAAGAACCATTGCAGAGAGATGTCATTTGTTTGACTGCACTTTGCGACACCTTGTATTTTATAAGTAAACTGTATCAGGTAATCTAGGCTTCCCCAATCACAATTCTACCAAATTAATTTTGACTAAAGCAGACAAAATATAATGTATAAGAACAGAGAAACCAACTGTGATTGAAGAAATGATTTGGATTGGGTAGATGAAGCATCTCTTTTTCTCCCTTATTTGCAACATTTATTGACAGTAACATATGTAAATTTAAAAAAGCAGTTTTTCCAAAGAAAGACTTTCCATTCAAATTCATTCTTTAAGATTCCCAAAGGTATGTACACTTTCTGTTTTCCTGCCTGAGTGACACAAAGTTGGAACATGAAAACCTCTGGAGGTCAAATACATTTTTAATTGGTTTCTTAGCAGGGAATATTGTTTCCTTAGTAAAAGTACCTCTACTTTTTATAATAGTAATCTATAGAAAGAAAATTGCATAATTAAATTTAAAGCAATCAGATTAAGACTTTGCACCAAAGTAGTATCAGTACATATTCCTTTTGATATTTTATTCCATCATGTGAAACTATAGAAAATGGTAGAAAATGGTCCAAGAATAATTATAATATCAAAGTATATTATCTCATGATATCTATATCTATCTGTATGTAGATATCATGATGCATCTAGCAATAGTCTTTCCTAAAATCTATCACTAGGCCAATTCCTAAACTAAAACATTAATTTCAGATGTCTTCCATTTTTAGCTTTTGAGGCAAACTCACAGTTTAGCATTGATTTAGGATTAACATACATTACCCCTTTTTAGAGTTTAACAGGCTGATTTTGAAATTTTAAGAAAGTAAATTTACTTATAACTATAATTTATCTTTAAAATAAAGAAATTAAACCATAAACTATGAAAAACTTCTTTAGTGTTCTATCATTTTCCATAAGCAGATGAAAGTACTATTAAATTCCTGAACTTGTGTAAGAATTCACAGAAAAAGGGGGCACAAATACTCTCTCTTAGGTGGATAGTGTGTTGTTTTCTGGGGAATGCCAATAATTAATCAGATATGGTCCTGTTGACACATTATCTCTTGAATGGAGTTTTTTTGTTGTTGTTGTTTTTAGCCCAGGCTGACCTGAACTCACTCTGTAGTTTCAGGATGGCCTCAAACTCACAGTGATCCTCTTACCTCTGCCTCCCAAGTGCCGGGATTCAAGGCTTCCACCACGCCTGACTACATGTTCTCTTGAGGATCAGTATTGTGGTCATGAACAGGCAGGGAGCATTAGTCATAGTGAGGGAGAATGTGTGGCCTCTAACTGCCAACACGAAAGAAACTGACATTGAGAATAAACACATCATGGTGTTTTGGCTTCGAACAAGTGGAGCATGGCAAGCTTCTTGGTATTTTATCTCCTGGGACGTCATGCAGGCCAGAACCACAGTCTTTTTCAACTGGAAGCTGGGACTGGTAACTGAGGCATGAAAGTGGAGATCTACCTAGTACTAAGAACAACTCTAGGTGACAACATCTTGGAGAGTGTGGCTCTATATGATGCCTCTCCCTGTTTGGAGAACAGTGCGTGTGTCTGCTGTGTGAACGGCTGCGTGATTAGTATTCTGGGCTCTAACTGCAGGCAACCCTGTTGTGCTGGCTTATTTCCTCAATTGGGAGCTGACCTCCAGCATCCTCTCTCCTGCTTGGACAGCACTGCTCTGCGCCTCCACCAGTGAATTCTCCTCCAACTCTCACTGCTTCTACTGCTCTCTATGGGAGAGGCCCAGCTAGTCAAAAGTCCTAAAGAATATTTACTTCAACTTAACACATATTCTTAACATTTTTAAAGTATAAATAATCACTTTGTCTATTATAATTTTTAAAAAAGTGATTCAGGCAGGGCCCAGCAAAGAACAGATGGCATTCAAAATAAGATTATTCTGGGATAGTTTATAGTGAAACTATTCATAAAAGCAAAGGAGTTAAAAAAAAGCCTAAGTGATAATGCAGTAGTCTGGATCTTAGTAGATGAGATGAGGGGGTTAATATTGGAATTGAGGGTATGAGTTCTACAATAGATTCAACACTTTGAGAAGTGTAATTTTGAGAAAATGGCTTTGGGAAAACCAACTCCAGTGATCCTACATGTGAAAGAACCAGGCACTTTTATTTCCTTTCGTGGCCCTCTCTGATACCAGCTTTTTGTGAAGGCCTCAGGGTGCATGACATCACAAAGCAATAGTTTGTGTGGAGGATATCACATGGTGAGAAAGGAAACAAGAGAATAGGGTGTGGCCAGGCTCACTCTTCCTACCAACCTGCTCTTGCAAGAACTGATATACTCCTATGAGGCCAAGTCCCTGAGACCAGCATTGATCCCTTGACGAGGGTGATCATGATAACTTTTCAATAGTGTCCTATCTGGATCCAGTCTTCCACATGAGTTTTGTCAGGGACAAACCACATCTTAATCTTTGTGTCCAACATCACCAGAAGCCAGAAAGTGGAGGATCCTTTGCTTGAACCATAAATATCAGCCTCGAGCTCTTGAGATGGCTTGTCAGTTAAGATCCTTTGTCACACAAGCATGAGGGCCTGAGACCACCTAAGTTTTATTCCTCGGCATGGACATGCATTCCTGAGACCCCAGTCCTGTGGGGAGCAGAGACCAGAGAACCACTGGGTCTTATGAGAGCTGCAGCGCTGGGTCAAGTGTAGAGAAAGGCATCTCTCCTCCTCCTTTGCACACACGCCACACCTATGATAAAACCAGTCAGCATCTGGGGGAAATGATACAGGGTACATTAACATGAATGGGAAAGTTCTCTTCACTATCTCAGTAAAGAAAACCATTTACCAGAGCCTTCCAGAGAACTAACCCACTCTAGTCATTTTATATGTAAATTGAGGACTGGGGACTGCTTTTATAGACCATTCAACTTGCCTAAAACAAATGGTATTGTTGGGAAGGTGTCCCTGCAACACCAAAGGCTTCTGAGGGTCACTTAAGACAACATGACACATCCTGTTCCTGTATTCTGGGTACTTTATAGAGTCCATTTGGCCTTAAAAATGCTGTAAGCTGCATTTTTATATCTCTGCCTTATGTTTCCTATTAGTGATCTGGCTCAGAAATAAAGCATTTAAAAATATGTCTCTTTATATTAGTTTTTTTAAAGTGGACTTTTTCAATGGTTCTCAGGCACAGTTTCCTAAACTGCTATCTATAGATAAATAGTGAATTTCAGAAATGATTGAAATTTCACTGAAAATGTTAAGTATTCACATATATGCTTTTTTTTTTCCTGAGTAAAGCCATGGTTTTCATCAAATTCTCATAGAGGTCTTTGAAACATAAAAGACTGGGCAACATTGGACTGAACAAAGTTTAATTAATTTGAGGTTTCTTCTTCCTGTCATTATGTACTTTTACTGTGGCCTCTGCTTTAGGTTTTAGGATGTTAGACAAAGACATCTTATGACATTGAAATTCAAGTGTTCTTCATAACTTGCAAGCTGAAGTTCTTCTATTTGTTGGATTAATATGTGGTAAGTGGTTCTTGAAATGTGAAGTAGTGTAACCTTTGTCACCAAATGTCATTATGGTCAGTTAACAAGACGATTTGTGTTTAGCAAGAATATTTCAATTGAACTTAATCAAGTGAAAAACATTTTGCATAAGTGATAAGAAATATATGGGTTAATGAAAAAGTTGTATAGTATTTTTTAACATAAACTTGTATCAAGCTTTTATAATATATTTTTGTTGAAATTTATAATTTTGTGACCTGTAAGCACCTTTGGTAAACCAAATATAATTATGTTTAAGACTTTCTTTAGGCATGAGTTATATTTTCAAATTTTAAAACATTTCCACTCATTATTTTGTAATATATAATTACCTTTCATTAAAATGTTATGTTAATATACAATGAATTTGTTACTATAGTTTTTAAGTAAATGAACACATGTTAAAATGTTGCCATTAAATTTATAATTTGGTCAATATTTAAGACATAAAAATAAAAAAGACCTTTTATTAGCTCCTTTTGAATCATCAAATTAATGGTTTTTTCATATAAATTATTTTAAAGGTTTATTACACTTCTGATTCCTGCTGTCCTTTGTCTAATGGTCACGTACATTTCTGAGAAGTTATAATTTAATGATAAAATCACTAAGTTTGGGGCTGGAGATATGGCTCAGTGGTTAAAGGTACAAAGCCAGACAGCCTGAGTTTGATTTCCCAGTAATCATGTAAAACCAGATGACACAGTAACACATGTGTCTTGAGTTCATTTGTAGTTGCAGGAGGCCCTGGTGTACCTGTTCTCTCTCCCTCCTTCTCTCTCTCTCTCTCTCTTTCTCTCTCTCTTTCTCTCTAATGAAATATTTAAAAACAAAAACAACAATCCCCCTCCAAAATCACTAACTTTGATATGTCTAGCAGCAAAGAAAGGATTCCTCCCCTCTTCTACGTGGCTCACACAAACTATTACAGTTAGGTAGTTATTGGTGCACCTTGTAAGGCATTGTTAGGTCAGATTAAATGAATCAAGCCTTTACCTTTACTTAGGTCACTATTTTTGCTTAGGACTTAGTTATAAGTATTTGAAACTATCTTAAATAAAAGAAGAAATTTGTTTATTTTTATTTAGGTGAATTATGTTTAGAAGTGTAAGTGTGGAAATAGCCCAGATTAGACATCATAGATCTCTTCGTTTCTTGACTATTTGTGTCTACAATAGCCTGCTATAGGTACTTATTTATTTCAGGATATTATTGTGTAGTTCAGGTTGTCCTCAAACCTATGATCCACCTGCTTTGGCCTCCTCCATACTAGCATTACAGATGTGAGCTACCATGTTGGGGTATCAATTCTATTTTAATTCAGTTTTCCTTCATACTGACAAAAACACTATACATAGGAAATAGGAGATTAATACAACAAATGATGTTTTCTTTCCTCACTTAAGAATAAATAAAAGTCCAAGGGAAAGGAGTGAGTTCATTGGTCTTAATTGTTGAACAAATTGCTTTAATTAGCAGCTTATGAGTCCATTCATACACATAATGGGAGGAAAAGATGATGCAACTGAAACAAAACAGACTAATTGGGATGGGGAAGAGATATGAGAGGGGTGGGGAGGGAATCATATGGTTTGTGGACTATAATTATGGAAGCTATCAATAAAAAGTTTTTAAAAAGGTGGAACTATTTCTCAAAAGAAAGGGTTGGATATGATTACTGAGACAAAAGGGTAAAATTGCTGGGCTGGGCTATCTAGCAGACGCCCCACACAATGAGTCCATATGTGATTCTGTCAGAAAATGCTGTTTCCAAATTGTTAACTAAAAAACTGTTTTCAGGGCTCTGTAAGGTAAGAATTAAACTGCTGTTCCATTTTAGTTATAAGAACAGAGCCTGGTAAAGTATGGACCTATTTCATTTCTACATGTTCTAGTGTTTCTATAAAGAATGTCAAGTAGATAATACTTAGATGTAATCATCACATAATTTTATGTCATGCAGAAGGCTTTAAAGTTGCTGACAAAATTAAATATGAATGCAAATGAGAAATAAGTAGCATGTTACATTTCATGCTTCTGATACATTTGAAATAATTCATGCATGGGCATTTTGGATACATTGGTTTTGCACAGTATACTTCCCTTTAATCTTTCATTTTTTTGCTTTTGCAAATTACTTCAAGCCTTCACTAAAGAACAAAGGTTTATAGTTGGCAGCAAGATTTACTGACCCTTCCTAAAGTTCAGAAATCCTTTAGGGCAAATGTCTTTAATCTCCTAATTATTTTGATGAAAAAATAACCATTCTTCTATGCAGCATTCTTATTAGGCCTAAGACAGGTACTAAAAGGAATAAAGATTTAAAATTTTTCTCACAGTCCCAGTGAAAATCATTTTATCATTGCATTCATTATAATGAATTATGCTTTGTGATATGTTTTCCAGTATATTAACAACATATTCAGCTATGTAAACCACCATGACAAACTAAAGCCATGAATAAGTGTCTTACTATTTTATTTTACTAATGTAGATAGTATGATATTTATGTTATGAACTTTAATCTGAAACGTCTTGGTACCCTGAGCCTCTCCTTAGTTTTTTTTTTTTAAATATATATTTATTGTCCATAATGAGTTAAATTATTTAGTGGGCAAACCATGCGTTGTTATCCCGAATTCCCCAATTCCCCCCCCCATCCCTGATCAGTTGTATATCCTCCTCCGTGGGCTGTCTGTATTAGTCCTTGTGGCAAGGGATCCTGTATATCTTAGTACTCATCCCGGTCTTCCTGGCCCAAGTGTGTTGTCCTTAGTTCTTTTGATAGTAACTTGTCATTCTTTTTCCCACCCAAGCAATGAGGAATTGATGAGTTAGCATAAGTTATAAAATCCCTCTTGATTTTGTCACTTATTTTTGAATATTTATTTGAAGGATTATTTTCAAACAATTTGTTATATTAAAAATCTTTATGTATTTTCTTATTTTCCAAATCAAACAACTGATTTGACCCCGTCATGTCTTTCCTTTTCTTTCCTGATCAGGATGCACCTGTTTCATGATTGTATCTATAACTTAATGAGAATTTGTATTTTGCCTTTTCCAGTTAACATTTTAAAAATTATTTCAATATATTCTACATTTAATTATGGCTTTATAAGATCTTACTAATATTCCACAATTTGTGATGGAATTCATATTTTAATGGACATTTGAGTTATTTTTGGTCTTGATTGATGCTGTTATATCAGTTTTTGCATTAGAGTCTCTCTTTTGGAAGTTTTTTTTGGGGGGAGTTATTTCTTAGAAAAATCTAGTTCTAGAATTAGTGGATCAAATGATAGGAGTATATATAGCATTAACAATCCAGTTTTACAATAAATGAGATAGTTTTTGAAATTTGAAACACAAAGTTACAATATTTTGATTTTTTTTAATTGAAGCTTACAAGAGTGTAATTTTTATTCTTCATGGGCCCATGCCATACATATCCTGTCGTTACTTTTTTTTTTTTACTTCATTTCTCATTAGAGAGAGAATTACAACCTAGAGATATGGCCCAGCAGTTAAAGGGCCAAGTGTGTAGCTTAGTTGGTCAAGTATTTACAATTCTCCACATTGTATAAAAAAGCCAAATGTTGTTTGGCACTTGACTGTAAGCATGACATTTGGGAGGCTGAGGCATGAGAATCAGAAGTTCAGTGTCATTCTTGGCTACATAGGAAGGGTGAGCCCAGCCTGGGGTTTATGAGACCCTGACTCAAAAAAAATGAATGAAAGAAAGACACAGAGAGAGGGGAAAGGAGAAAAGGAAGAAGGAAGGAGTAAAGAAAGGGGGAAAGAGTGAGGGGAAAGTAAAAAAAAAAAAAGAACCTAAGGCCTAGATTAACATATGAAAGAGAAAAAGGTGAGGTGACAGGTATTGAGGTTTTAGCCTTCTATCTACTTTGCATTAGGTTTGTCTGGATGTATTTTATCTTTCTAACCCCAGTTGATAGACTGCAGCTGTGTTGTTAGCCTTTAAACCTAGTCACAATCAGTGAAGTATGTTGGTGTGGTGGTTTGATGCAGGAGTCCCCCACAAACAAATGTGTTCTGAATGCTAGATCCTCAGCTGATTAGTTTTGGAATTGGAACCTTGTCGAAGATGTGTTGTTGGGGGCAGCCTTATGGGAGTCATAGCCAGCTTCCCCTTGCCAGTGTTTGACACACCTTCCTGCCACTGTTTGCAGTGCTGTGCCAGAGGCGATGTCCACGTCATGCTGTCGTTTTCCCTGCCATGATGGAGCTTCCCCTTGAGTCTGTATGCCAGAATAAACCCATTCCTCCACAATCTACTTTTGGTTTGGTTCTTTCTGTACAGCAGTGAGAAATTGACTACAAAAGATGACTTGATGTTTGCTTTTTAGAAGGTTACCACTCCTTCACACTCTAGGCATACATTCTTTGTCTTCTGGGAACTGTTCATAGAAATAGATCTGTTTAGTTTTCTGTGATAATATAATAATATACACTGTCTCTTTAAGACTTTCAGTGGCAAATGTGTCAATATTCAGAATAGTAAATGTCTGGCAGCTTGAAAAACAACTGAAAGTGGGTTGATTCTGAACTTGTATCTCATACCTTTATTGAATCTCATGGACATTGTGACTACTTGGTATGAATGTTGATGATCTAGGAACTGCTTGATTGGTATTGAGAAGTCAGATGACATTTTTATTTCTTTCTGTATTCCTAAGACCTCAGTTCCTGGCATGTGTAACTTTTAATATTCTTTACATTCTGTGTAGACATAAATATATCCCTTCCATTCTGTGGGAGTTATAGAATGTGAAGGGACACAATCCATTAATAATTGGCTTATTCTAACTTAATCTAAAACAACATAGGAATTGTGGATAAAGCTCAGTATCAGACCACTCGCATATCATATATGTCATTCTCTTCCAGGATCACCTAGATTGTTGGTGAAATTTATTATTTCTTATGGCTGTCTAAGGTCATTTTTTCTAACTGTTAGTTGGGGACCTCTCTCTAAGCAACTTGAGGTCACTGTTACCCAAGAGTGTCCCATGGTTCCTTCCACAGGCACTTCACAATATGTGGTTGCTTTAGGAGAGCTTCTGACGGTTCTGACCTGATCAGAGGCTCACCTACCCTAATTAGACCCACTCAAGGGTATCTTCCCTTTCATTAGCTCAAAGTCAGCTGATACAGGACCTTAATAAATTATATCTGTAAAATCCCATTTTCTGTAAGATGTAAGTCCTATTGGAGGTCCCACCACACTAGAGAGAACAGATTATGGGATAGGAATCTTAGATATCATTTCAGATTTGTCTTTACCATATGACTGATAGAAGAATGGTATTGTGTATCATTAAGTGATAAGTTATGATAGTTGTAACATAAGTGGTGGCAATAATGTATTAGCTTAGAGTTCCTATATTGATATGTATTTGTGAATAATTATGCTAAGTCTCTATCCATGCTGGTAAATTCATTCTAAGAACATAGCTACAAAATATTTTACTGTAATTTAGATACACACACAAATTGTATCTTAAATTGATCTTTGATGCTTCTTCACAAGCATTTCCCACAATTCAACCATAATTGAATGTGAAATTTAAGATTACTCTTTTTATTCTGTGGTGGGGCTGTGGACTGAACCCATGGCTTCATGATTGGTAAGCAGGAGCTTTTTCCTGAGCTATACCTCACCTTAAGCTCTAGGATTATTTTTGAAATATGTTTTTCTTCAGAGATCCATGAAATTTTGATTGGATTAGTTTTATAATAAAATTCTGGATAATTTTACATGCTTTGTTCCTAATCGAAGTAAGGTGGAATGTCAAACAACTGTCTTCATGTGTCCTTAGATAAGGATCATTGCTTCTGGTGAACAACCAGATTATAACTTCCATTTTATTTCATCCTGTGACCTTTAAAGGAAAAACATTCCTCTTCTTCCAAGCTGTGTATTCATGTGTGTGTGTGTGTGTGTTTGTGTGTGTGTGTGTGTGTGTGTGTGTACCAAGCCACCTTTTGAAGTGCTGTTTTTCTTAGAAACAAATCTGTTAAGAAAAGAAATGAAACTATCATTGTTCATTTCAATAAACAGAATTCTGTTCTGGTTTCCTAAAAGTGTATTTATAAGTTAGCATCTGCTTCTGTGTAAATATAGAGAATTGTGAATTATTTTCTGCTAGTGCTGCTAAAATTGGTGCTACACATTCTCTTTGCCTGCCTCTGTTTTGTTTTCTTTGCTCTACTGTCTTCAACTATTTCTGTAATCTAATTAGAAAGTATATCTTCAGAGGATGACTTTCCTGTGTTTCTCATTTATTTTTCATAGATCAATGGCTACTGTCAATTGTTTGCTATTTAATCCAATAGTCTGTAAGAGTCAGTCTTACTTCTATCTCACAAAGGAGGGGGTTCAGAATTTTATATGATATCCCCCATCACTTCCCTAACTGCATAATTTAAGTCAGGCATGGCAGCACATGCCTAGAACCACAGGACTGGGGGACTGAGGCAGAAAAACTGGAAATTACAAGCCAACCTAGGCTTCTCATCCCTACCACCTCTTTTGTCCACTGTCTCTCAACCCTAATCTACTGAGGACTCTGCTTTCTAGGTCGTCCTTCCTCTGTTTTGTTGTCTCGATCTTTTTGTCTTTCTATGTCCTCCATGTTAAAATGTTTATGGGCTCAGAACTGCGCAGGTTCTGTGGGGATATCGCTAACCACTGTGCACCCATGAATGCACAGGCAGTTCCGTTCTGGAGGACAGTGCTTCATAGTACACCTTCCCTGGGCTGGAGGGATTGCTCAGTGGTTAAGGTGCTTGCCTGCATAGTACACCTTCCCACCCTGTGGCTCCTATATTCTTTTTGTTTGTTTGTTTTTAAATTGATATCTTTATTGTCCAAAATTTGATACATTGTATTAGGAAAGATTATGTTGGTATCCCCATTTCCTTCTTCCACTGGGTATCCTCTTTGGTGGGCACACTGGATCAATCCATGGGGTAGGGGGTTATGGATAGCACAGGAGGCAGCCATGTGTCCCCGCCTTTGTGTGTTGTTGCTGATGGGGGTTATATCTTTCAACCTATTCTTCTGCAATATTTCCTGAGCCTTGGAAGGTGTGATAGAAATCTCCTTTAGTATTGAGCTCTCAACAACCTCTTGTTTTCTGCTGTGATTAGTTTGCAGTCTCCCCAGTGTCTACCACCTTCTCCATGGAGAAGGTTCTCTGGCTAGCAGTGAGGTCAGCTCTCATATTCATTCTGCCACCTCTTCTGCAATGTTCCTTGGACCCTGGCAGGTGTATAGAGATGACTCATCCAGCACTAAGCATTGGGCTTTCTCTCTCTCCTTTTTGTCATTTTGTTGAGTCTCAAGTCTCCCTGGTACTTGATATAATCTGTAAAAAATAAAATAAAATAAATTTAAAAAATAAAATAAATGTTCTCTAACCAAAAATGAAAACAACATTAATCAGAGGGTACAAGTTACCTTATGGCTTGGAAGGTCAAAGTTCAAAGGTCTATAACCTTCCAAGCCATAGGCTTTTGACTAGATTCTCAGTACCAGACATGAATTCCTTCCCATCCAACAGGCCTCCTATCTAATCAGAGTGCGTTGATTACCCCCATGACTATTGCATATGGGTATATCTTGCCTGGATGGTTGATTTTGTAGCTTGTAGGATCTACTACTTGTTCAGACTATTGGTGTCTTTTCTCCCCCAGCAGCTCATATAGTGCTTTCCAGCACTATGACACCTAGCCAACAAGAAGATGGCTTTCCTTTTAGTTCCAGCTTGATTTCTAAATGTTCTGTGTCTTCAGATTGTGGTCTGACTAATCCTTTTATTCTCTTAGGACAGAAGATCTGAGGAGGGAAGAAGGGAAAGGAGAAAGGGAGATACAAAGAGGATTCATGGTGATATGGACAAATTCGGGTGTTTCCTGGAACCCCAAGTCCTAAGTTTCTGTATATTAATTAACCAAAGACAGGGCAACTTAGACTGAAAATGATCTTTTAAATCACTACATTTTATTTAGATATATAAAGGGAAGGGTTCGAAGGCTGAGGAGGATGGTAGAGCAGATGGGAGGTGATGGGGAGACCAAGGAAAATACACCATGTGGCCCGGGAGTCTGTGTGCAAAGACTGTGGACCCTGCATGCAAAAAAAAAAAAAAAATTGTGAGAAAGAGTTTTTCCTAAAAATGCCATGTGCTTCCAAAGAAATTAAAAAGTAAAAACAAACAACAAAAAAAAACAGTAATAAAAAATATCCCTTTCCAAAGGTAATCTTCCTAGCACAACGATGGTTTGGACAATAGTCGTGGAGTTGTATACTCCACAAGAACCAGGGAAGGAAAGAAACAGAAAGACTTCTCTGTGAGTTCAAGTTGGAGTTTGTGCACCTGAAGAGGTGGGCATTCACCTGTGCCAGGTGCCTCAGCCAGTGTGCCTGGGCTTAGAGGGGGAACCCACCCACACCAGGGCAGGGTGCTGCACTCAGGAGGGGTCTTACTGTGTGTGTTGAGTCCTGAGACCGAAGGACTGAAGCAAGCTGGGCCAGTTGAGATTGGCAGGGTGAGCCGAGAAGATAGGCTGGCAAGGGTGTGACTGAAGATCTCGAGCTTCTTCCCTTAAAGGCCTTCCTGTCTGCCCACCTGCCCGCCTGCCTGCCTGCCTGATCTCTCTGACTAACCTAGCCTCTCACAGTAAATGCTTAGCAGGAATTGTATTCATCCTTCAAGTCTTCATTGATCTTGTTCCAATCAGCATGACATTTCATTTGTAATTAAAGGAGCCATGATGGTCGATGTAAATCTACAATAGTGTCCTGTTTTTGAACGTCATTTTAAAAGGGTTTCTAATACAGTTCCAATGTGTCTTTGTCCTGTCATTGGTGCTTATTATTTCCTGAACATACCAGGATCAAAATCTGATTCTATTAATAGCTCTCTAAGGAATGGGATATTCCATAGCTATCAAAGAACAAAATGCATTTCTGCTGGTAGCAAGGAGGTGAGTGAGTCAAAATTCCTTGTATAATGGTCACTTTATAGATACTTCACCTGTTTGGATTTTTGTTGTTGTCATTGTTTATCTGATCATATCTAAAAGCAGATATCATTGAATTAATAGATATCATTGAATTGACTATTGGAAAAATAAGGAAGAAATAAATGAAAATAATCAGTGAATGGGTTCCTGATTTTATTAAATGAGTATTAATACATATAAATGAGCACCTGACTAGAAAATATTCTGTCATCCAAACATGAACTGTAGTGCATTCGTGACTTCACAGTGGTTGTCATTATCCCCAGAAGATTTTCACAGTTCTGAGCCCATCAATATACTGACATAGAGGATGGAATAAGACAAAATAAATAGAAATCAGAATATAGGAAGGACTGACTGTCTGGAAAATGGAGTGTGCTCAATGGAATAGGAGTGGAGACAGGGAGGGGGACAATGGAAGGTAATAGGAAAGAAATCCAGTCAAGTTACAGTAAGTCCCTTTATTAACATTCTCAGTGGAAATGTTTGCAAAAGAATATCCCAACCTTCAAGGCTTATACCATTCCCTAGTATAGAAAAATTATGCTTAGAAAAGTTATACCCCTTTCCTACTTTAATCAGTGATTAAGCTGAATAAAGACCTAGGCAAAACATTTTAGAGCAGCTTTTACAGCGCTGCAGATACGCCCGTGCAAATCCACACAGTCCAGATGTGGGTGGAAGCTGTGAGGAAATTTTCATCAGTATGCATACCATTTAAAACTACAAAGACTTTTGGGGAAAATAATTTCCATCTTTAGTATCAAGGATACTTCTTTTCATCTATTTTTATATATGTATATTAACCACATATACTATTTTTCTCATTGCTTCAATGTGGTATAAATTAACTCCAAAGAGGAGTACTTTTAAAAAATTAAAATAGGAAACTGAAACAATATGCAACTTATTATAAAGTAAATACCAGGGTCTGGGGAGGTGGCTCAGTGAAAAAAAGGACTGGGATTTGGATCCCCAGCCCACCCTTAAATGCTGGATGAGTATGATGGCTTGCCTATAATCCCAGTGCTTGACAGACACAGAGAGAGACATGGGATCCCCAGGGCAAGCTGACTAGCAAGACTAGCTGGATTGATGTCCCATGGGTTCAAATGAGGGACCCTGTCACAGCAAATAAGGTATAAGAGTGATTGAGGAAGACTTCCAGCCAGATGGCAACTTCTAGCCTTCACACGCACATGCACACACATGTGCATACAGGCATACTGCACACACATCCAAGAAAAGTAAATACCTGAATGCTCTTCAAAACTCTAGCCATAGTACTGCTTAGTCCTACTTCAAACACTGCACTGCAGTTTCATTCTTAGTAAGGTATTGGTCATTCGATTAGTTGAATTAAGATTTAAAATTCACTTAGAAGTTATTTTCTTTTTTTGATATAGCTCATCAGTGATTATAGTGATTGTATGTATGTGTGTATGGGTGCATGTACATGTACGTGTATGCATGGGTGCAAGTGTGTGAGGGTGCAGATGCACATGTGTGTGAAGACCTGAGGTTGACATCAAGTGTCTCCCTCCTCCCATTGTTCTCCCCTTTATTTTCTGAGGCAGGCTTTCTCTCTCCCGCTGTGCCCAGACCTTGCCATGTTGGCTAGTGTCATTAGTCAGCTTGTCCAAAGAATCCCGTCTCTACCTCCTGAGTACTGAAATTGCAGATGGGCGGCTCCACCTCCCAGCAGTTATGTGTTCATGTGGGTGCTGGAGATCTAAACTTGGGTGCTCACATTTGAATGGCAAGAACTTCATCCACTGAGCTGTTTTCGGAGCCCCTGAAGTTCTGTCCTCTTTAATAACACATCCCCATATCTCTTCTGAGGCTCCACCTGCTCATTGTCTGCAGGTTACTTATGAGTGAGATTGAGTGCTATCGGTCTTACTCTGCTTGGTTTATTTTATTAAGAAGCTATCCTTCAGATTTATCCATGGTCTTTCAAATGATGGAATAGTTGTTTTTTTTTAAGGACTGAATAGTATATGTTCTGTATACATGCATCTTTTCTTTATTGTATCATCCATTGATGGACACTTTCTTTATATTTCTTGGCCATTGTGAATGATGGAGCATTTAGCTACTGATTTAGTTTTCTTTTTACATATACCCCAAAATGGGATTACCAGATCTTACTTTTAATTTTTTGAAGTCTTTGTACTGTTTGCACAATGACTATACTAATTTATATTTCTACCTACAGTGCAAAGATGTAGTCTCCTCAACACTTGTTTTTTTTTTTTCGGGGGGGACAATGGTTTTGAGGTAGGGTCTCCCTCTAGCCCAGGCTAACCTGGAATTCACTATGTAATCTCAGGGTGGACTTGAACTCACAGCAATCCTCCTACCTCTGCCTCCTGAGTGCTGGGATTATAGGTGTGCACCATCACGCCCAGTTTAACACTTGTTATCTTTGATCTTTTCTGATCATGACCTTTTTTGGGGACTTGTGGGGTGATACTATCTTGTAGTTTTAGTGTGCATTTTCTGATTATTAATGATATTGAGTACCTTTTCATATATTTTTGGATGCTTGCATGTCTTCTCTGAAAAAAAATCAACATCTATTTAGGTCCTTTGCTTATTTTAAAATCAGGCTATTCATTTTTATTGCCATTGAGTTGTTTGAGTTTCTTTATACATTGAATATTAGTCCCTTCCCTTATCAAATGTATGGTTTGCAAATATTTTCTTTCATTCCATTGAGTGGCTCTGTTGTTTGTTTCCTTTGCTATGCAGAAATGTTTTAGTGTCTTGTTTTTCACTTTTGTTACCTGTGCTTTGGGGTCATATCCAAGTAATTGTCTAGCCAATATCAAGAAACTTTGCCCTGTGTTTTCTTCTGGTAGTATAATAGTTTCAGATCATTAGATCATTTGGATCCTTAAAGTATTGAATTTTCTAAGACAAGAGTCTGATTTTATTCTTCTGCATGTGGATCTTCAGTTTTCCAACATCATTATAGTTGGGTTATTTTAGCAACACTTTCATCTTTAATAGTCCTTTCAAGTTCATTGGCCACCTTGTTATAGTAAAAGCTTCTCAGTGGTCTACTTTTACCTGTTTCCATCAATAAAGGAATGTGGCTCAGAGCATGAACTTAGTCTTCGACAAGGGTGCCAACAATGTATGCTGGGCTAAAGATAGCATCTTCAACAAATGGTGCTGGACAAATTGGATAAACACGTGTAAAAATGAAAATAGACCCACTCCTTTCACCATGCACAAAGATCAACTCTAAATGGATCAGAGACCTCAATATTAACCATACAACCCTAAACACCCTGGAAGAAAAAATAGGAGGAACCCTACATGAGATAGGAGTAGGGAATAAGTTCCTGAGCAAATCTCCGGTAGCCCAGGAAGTGCAACAGTCACTTAACCAATGGGACCTGATCAGGCTTAAAAGCTCTGTACAGACAAAAACACTGTACTCAGAGCCAATAGACCCCTTTCAAACTGGGAGATGATTTTCGCCAGCTACAACTCAGATAGAGGCCTAATTTCCAGAACCTACAGAGAACTCAAAAAAATAAATAACAAAAACTCAAACTGCCCCCTCACAAAATGGAGCACTGATCTCAACAGAGAATTCACAGAGGAGGAAACACAAATGGCCTTTTCTCACCTGAGAAAGTGCTCAGCATCCTTAAGCATCAGGGAAATGCAAATCAAAACCACAAAACCACCTTTCCCCAGTCAGAATGGCAATCATAAAGAAAACCAACAACAATCGTTGCTGGCGAGGATGCAGGGAAAAAGGAACCCTCATTCACTGCTGGTGGGATTGCAAACTTGTTCAACCGCTATGGAAAGCAGTGTGGAGACTTCTGAACAGAATGGACATAGAACCTGAGAATCAGACTATCTGGGATTGAATATTCATGCTGCTATGGACCATCTGGAAAACTTTGGGCTTGTCACTTGAATTGACCACTTTGGTAAATGTTGGGCTTCAGACTTGTCCCCTCAATGCTCTATTTCCTGACCTACCCAAATAGATCGTACGTATACCTAAATTATTGATTTCTCTTTTTATTTCTGTGATCACCTGATAGGCTTAAAATGCTTAGTACAAATTCCCAGTACCAAAAAGCAAAACCTAGTACAGTGCCTAATAAACAGTAAGCTGTCCATCAACCTAGGTGCTAGTATTATGTCTTCAACTTGAATCCTGAGCTCTAGAGAGGTGTATTTTTTCTCCCTGCCTCCAGAGTGACTTGTATTTCTTTTCCTGTCCAACTTGATTGCTATCATTTCTTTCCACTGAAATGTCCTTTTCTGCTTCTGTATAAACTCATGGACATTCTATTTTTCTTAATACAATTACACTTTTTCTTCATGAATCTTGACTGTTGTAATCCAAGAGCATTTCTTTTTTTTTAGATTTGGTGTGCCTTCTGTCAGTTCTGTTCTTCATGGTGCTCAACAGTGTATTATGTTCAGGTGTGTTCTTTTTAGTTTAGTTTTAGTTCTTAATATGATTCAGTGCTCCACAGTCAAGTAACTTGTAATTTTCATAACTTCCTAAGAGTTGCTCATGCAGGCATCATTTTGGATTTTGCTTTGTCTTTTGAAAATGATTATTATTCTTGGCATGGAGGTGCATGCCTTTAATTCCATCACTTGGAAGGCTGAAGTAGAAGAATCACTGTGATTTTGAAGCCATCCTGGGCCAGGGTGAGACCCTGCTCAAAAATAAAATAAATTAAAATATTATTTGTCATAAATTCTATTTATTTGGTAATACTGGGTGTGGTATTTTGAATGCATGTCCCCCAATAGATTCAGTAGCTTTGTTAAAGCATATAACTCGAAAGGGGTGCTACTGTGAACAGATCCTAGGACCAGCTCTGAGGTGTTGTTGGGGGTGGATCTGGGATCCCAGCTATAGGTATGCAGAGAGCAGTGTAAGCTCTGCCTGGAGTTCCCTGATGCCTGAGTGTGCTTGCTTGTTTTTGGAGTTGTTTTTTCTCTCTTTTTCTCTCTGCATGGATCTGTAAGCTTCAAATAAATCCCTTCTTCCTCCCATAAACTGTGCCTGGTTTGGAGGTTCATCTCAGCAATGTAAGTTGACTACAACACTGGGAATACTACTAAATATTTTAATTTGAACAATTTTACCAAAATACTGAGATTTATAATACAGTAACATATAAATTTATCATTTTGGTAGAGTTGTTAATAGCATTTAAAATGTGCAATTATTGCCTATAATGTAGAGCACAGTATTTATAAATGAATGGTTAAAATAAATAGGTATATTAAATATAATCATTTTAAACAAAATTATTTTTATGAAAAAACTATATATTTATTTTAAAGATGAAAGATAAAATTCAGGGTTAGTGTAGTGAAATGCAAAATGGAAGATCTCTGGACATCTCAGCCACTTGGAATTCCTCTAGTCATGTTTTCTCCTCATGTCCAGGACTTCCACTAACTATTGAAAAAAAAAGAATACCTTTCCTGTGTCAAAGAGTAAATTTATAAGAATTTAGATAAAGGTCTTTTTATAGGGCTGAGGAGATGACTCAGTGGTTAAAGGTACTTACTTGCAAAGCCTATTAGTAAAATTCAACTCCCTAGTACCTACATAAAACCAGGTTGATTTTTCCTCCTCAGTTAAATCTTTCTGGACACACTCAGAGGTATGTTTTCATGGGGATTCTAGGTAAGTCAAGTAGATAATGAAGATTAACTATCATGGGGTCTTGGTATGTACTTCAGGCTGGCTGAGAATTTATCATATAGTCATAATTGGCCTCAAATTCATCTTCTTTCCTCAGCATCCTGAGGATCACAGGTATTCAATTCCCTGTCCAGTATCCTTATTGTTTTTTGAGATCGGTCATGACATATAACCCTGGCTGGCTTAGGGTTTGGTGACAATTCTCCTACATCTGCTTCTAAATTCTAGGATTATAGGTTGTAACCGCTATGCCTACTACAATGACGATTTTAATGGTTACATGAGATGTTAGTATGTGGTTGTTTTACAATTTAATAATTACTTCTTTGTATTTAGATTGATTTTAATACTTTGCTAAGCCTATTCCTATTAATATATTTTAAATTCTTATCTTTCTAAGATTTTATTTTCTTAGGAGAAACATTTTGATGAGTGGGAAGAGATCCTTTATGCAACACATTGTCAAATTACCTTCTGTGCAGATTATACCACTACTGGCCATTTGTAGATATGTTATGAATTAGTTCCTCTTATACTCTCCTGCTTTTCTATTGGAATCTTCCCATTTTTCTTATTGGTTTATAAGTGCCCATTATACATAAATTAATTACTTGATATACAGGGTGGTTGCTAAGTCTAGAAATACCAGCAAATATATGATAAATGTTTATAGATATTATAATTCATGATCAAATAAGGTTTCTGTTTTATCCCTAACTAGTATATCACTTACCATTAACTAAGTTTAATGTCATGTATCAGAGGGACTATTTAATTTTTCATGTAGCCATATCTATAGGGATGTTTTTATTATCAGACTTGATCTTAATTTTAGAAAAAAAAATCTTCATTGAGGAAACAAACCTTCAATTTTTATCTTACTTGGTAATGATCTTATTGGAAATACTTGATCATTTAACCCACTTAGAACTTCTATAGGTATTAGTGTGAATTAGTCCAGCTTTTTTTTTCAGTTTTTGCAAGAGGTGTAGACCCAAGAATTTAATGGCACTAACAGGTTACAAGCTCTTGGGAAATTGTCAACCTTTCTCTCTGTCCTTCATTTCTCTCCTCTATAATATAGGGGGTTTCTCATCTCAAATTAACATCTACATGGGGTGAATAACTTGTATGAAGTCTAACATCTTACCTTATCAGGAGTAGAACTCTTTCATATACTGTGCTCCATGTGCTGAGGTCTAGGATGGAAAGAGATTCACACTGAATATGGAGAAATCTAGGGTTAGAGGTGATGAGCTGTACATAAATTTCTTTTTCTTTTCTAGCAGATAAAATTTTAGACTTTCTATTGAAATACATCATTTTTGTAAAGTGTTTTCCATAGAATTTGAAATATAAAGTGCTCTCTTAGATGAAGGAATAATAACAGCATTTATAGTAGAAAATTACAGAAAAAGGTTGACTCAAACTACAGATGTAGAACAGTTTTTATTTCAGTTTTTTTACTTAAAAACTCATTATAACATTATTTTTATCAAATACAATCATTTAAAAAATTTTTAAAGTATAAAGAATTAGAAGAAAAAATAAATAAAATTTTAAAAGCCTTACAACCTTGGAAAGACTAACTGTGGTTAGTTTATAAACACAGACTACTAACGCCCAGATAATTTTTCTGTGGGGAGAAACATTGAACATTGATGATGCAGTGTTCTCCAACCCCTAAACACGATGAATGTTTTACCTGCTATTGTGGAGTGCCAGTTGTCTCCCAAGACTCTCACAGCCCTGACACCATTTCTCATGGCCCAGAAATCTGCAAGAGAATCCCTACATGATTCTGAAGCAACCCCTAGTTCCCACTTACATTTTATTTTAGCTTTTTAATATTTATGGGTTCCCTGTTAACTTTTAACAGTTTTGTTCTTTTTGGTACATCTGCATGGAATATTCATAGGCTATTTCTTCTTTATCCCTTTTACTTAATAGGAAAGGACAGTGCTTAATTTTTATTAAAGATTTTTCCCCAAATATGCAATTAATTGGATACTGAAAGCTGAAATTAGAATCATAAGTAGAGAGAGAGCCTTAGGGAGAATATCAGTTACATGGAAGTATTGTGGGTTGTTTTCTTCTCAGTATTTGTCTAGAGGATCTCTTTCAGGATCTCTTTCTCCTCCAGTAGCTGAGCATGAAGCATCATCATGCTTTGACTTTCCTTTATAAAAACATAATTGAAATTTATGAGTGAAAACACTGTCTTCCTTTTGCTGGGTTGGCTGCTAAATTTAGAACAAGAGGAATACAATGGTTCATCAGATAATTGTGGAAAGAGTTGCTAAATACAAAGGCCCTAGATAAGCAATCCTCTGTGTTTGGTGCATAGACATTCACAATTGATACTATATATATATATATATATATATATATATATATATATATATATATATAGTATCAATATATATATATACTTTCTCCTTTCTGTGCTTATCTTCTTTGTATAGTTTCAGATTCAAAAAGTCAGTGATTTTCCACAAGAAAATTCCCACTGAAGAGGTTGGTCTAGATACAGTTTTGTAAAATCTAAGAGAATAGGTGAGCAAAGAATAAAGTATGTAACTTTTTTGTTTGCAGCTTTGACATGACTATTAGCTCTTAGAATAGGAGATAGAAACTTATTCAGGGTATATTATAATGCCACCATTTCTAATAGTTTTTATCTATTTCTTAAGTGATTATGAGGTAAGGAGATTAGCTAACTAGGCTTTCAAATGCTTCGACAGTTAAGTGACTTGTCTCTTCGAAGTTGTCACTTTGTGCAGGGATAACATTTATTATCTTCAGTTTCCACTGCTCATACTGATATTAGATCATTTGAAGGGGGGATTTGCTGTAAAAATCTATAGCACATATTTTTGTAGTGGAATAATATAAACCAGATATATTTAAATTTTGAAAGTAGCCCTAAGTCATCCAGAATCTTCTTTTTACTAGTGTGGGTGTTAGCCTAATTATAGACGTAACATAGCTAATCCAAAAATCCGAATTAAAAAAAATGCTCCACAATATGAAACTACGGAAGCACTGCCAGTTGTGGTGGTGCACTCTGGTGGGATATTGCTGAGAAGGCGGAGGCAGGAGGATCAGGAGTTTGAGGCCAGCCTGGGCCACAGATGCACTGACCTGAGACCATATGTGGAAAATTCCACATCAGATCTCATATGATGAGTTATAGTCAAGACGCAGGCTTAAAAATTCTTCATAAAATTACTTTTGTGCTATATATTTATAAGGTCCATGTGAAAAATAAATGAGCTTTATGCTACTTAACTCCCAGATGTCCCACATTATATTTATAATTATTTCACAATTGGAAAAAAGACCTGAAAACTGAAATACTTCTTATCCCAAGCTCTTCAGGTGAGGGATGCATAACCTGTAGGTTTTACTCACAAGATGCGGTTAAGGAGGAAAGAGGCTGTTTTTCATATATGTCACTTATCTCTGCAATTTCAAATGAGAAATTTTAACAGTTTGGAGCAACTGCAGTGTCACTGGAATAAGTAAAGATGATCTCAGGATGATGACCTAAAAGTTGACAACATTTAAATGACTACTTAATTCTGCTATAAATTGTTCTTAAGGCCCATCATGTTATTGTACAATTCTGGTACCGTGCAGAAGTAGACGTTTCAGTAGGACCAAAATAAAATTGACTTGATGTGATTCCCCACTTAATCATTAAACGTAATTGTGCATTGACTGAAATGAGCTTGGAATTGAAAGATGAGTAAGGAAACAACAGGTAATGTAATAAACTGAAATGTGAGATGTCAAAGGGTCACCTTTGAAGGATTACAGTCTTTAGGGAGAAATGTAACTTGCTGTTCTTTGGTGTCTGTTTCATGTCCACATTACCTAGAGTTTCTTGGCTCAAGTTTAATCCAGTAACTTTCCATCACAAAAATTACATGTTCATGATAGAAAAATGGGCATTTAATATGACTTCCTATTTCTGGATAGTCATGGAAGATAGATTCTTGCATATAGTTTTGCTTTGTTGAAGTGGCTAGAAGGATGCAATAAACTCAAAGTAAATTTTAGAAGCTAGAAGAAGAAAGAACAATTGTAACCACTTAAGGGGGTAGATAAAATTGAGACCTAATGCCAGTAATTAGAACCTAGGGAAGGTTCTAGAAAGAGAGGAGCCAGATACCTCAGAAAGTTTATGTGTGATCTATGGCTGAAAAGAGGTTCTACTAATTAAAAAATTATTAAACTCTAAAACTTTGTTTTAAAATGAGAAAAATTACTGACATAAATTTGTTTTATCTTGTCTCATATCTATAAAAAGATGGGATAAAAGAGACATGTCAGTAGTACTTTTTATTTAAAGATCATGTATTTTTGCAGAAAGCATGTTGTCTATTTATATATAACTAATGGGATAATATATTATTGAGGATACCAACAAGAATTACAGACTTTAAAAGTGTATGCTTACATTCAAGGGATAGAAACAGCACATTCTCATGCCTGGATTCTGGACAAAGATGTGCTGTGGGACATTGTGTTTGTAAAGACTGTTCTGTGACATGGGTTAGCATTTACTGTCCTGATGCTCCAAGGGATGGGACATCAATACTGTGTTTCATGAGAAGTTGGAGAAAACTACAGCATGGCAGAGCTCTTAGCTTGCCTTGAAATGAAAGTGTCAGAAAGAATGTGGATGAACACAGTGCAGAAGATGTAATCTAATGTGTAGCATTGAATTCTTTTTGTTACTCTTTACCTTTAGAAATAGTGTCTCTCTCTTTAACCCAAGCTGTCCTAGAAGTTGTGATCTTCCTGCTTCAGCCTCCTAAGTACTGGCATTAGAGATATGAACCACCACACCTGGCTCTGAAATTTAAATCTTCATTAGGAACACTTAAGCCCGGCTCTCCTCTCTAAGTCCTAGTGTTCAGAGACCAAGTTCTTCTTCATTCTCTTTGCAGACGAGGTTTTCTCTCTGGAGAAACAAGTCTCTGGATAGGGGATTTAAGATAGTTGAAGGTGAGAGACTTACAACAAGAAGTGTAATGATGTTTGTATAGCTCCTGACCCCAGTTTGGGTATCTGAATGCTGGCAAAGAATGTACAGACACTGACATTTGGAATTCTTCCAATGAAATTTCTGCCTCCTCTGGAAAGATTTTTCCATTTATGCCCATTACCAATTTTTACAAAATCACTTATTTTACTGGGGCTTCATTTTCAACAACAATGGTGGGCCAAAAATTGCTAGAAATTTGAAAATAGAATCTGATATTTTTAAAGGGGGAAAGAACACAGATGAAAAGAATTCAGATAAAACACAGAATATATTGCAAGCAGAAAGAAATATAAAAATACCCCAAGGCTACATATATTCATGGAGTTAATTATTATATTATTATATCTAAGAAACAAAAAATGACATTGAAAATAGAGGGAAAATAGAAGAAAGTAGAACTGATACAAATTCAATAGAAGGGATGAATGATATAATTGGAGGGGGGAGTCTCCTCAAAATCCAGAGAAAGGATTTATAAATGGGAGATAGAATAAGCACTGGTAAAAACTTAGAGAACCAGTTCAGATTAAATGGCTGTCTGAAAGAAAACACAGAAGAAATTATCAAAGAAACATAAGAAAATAATTATTCTATATTATTTTATTTATATTATTTATATTATTCCCCCTCAGTGCTAGAGATTGAACTCGGGGCCTTGCACATGCTAGGTAAGTAATGGACTTCTCCCCTATATCCTCAGCCCAAGAAATTTTTTCATAGCTGAAGAATATGAATTCCTAGATTGAACAGGTCCATTGAATGCACAATATAGTAAATGAGAAAAAGTCCACATGTAGGCTTAAGACTGTGAAGTGTTAGAATAGCAGAAAAAAGAGATCAGAATAGCTTTGAAAGAGAAACAAACAGGTCACATTGAGAAACCTGAGTCATAATAGATAGCTTTCTCATTAATAAATAATACTATTACTATATACGAAGAAATGGCAGAACAATGCTGCATAAATTCTGCAGGTTTTCTCTACTTAGAAAGCTATGTCATCAATCAAAGATGAGTTCTTAAGCCAGGTATCATGGAAGCTAATAAATTGATAAAAAGTTGACTAGAAATTGATATGTTACCTGATGTGAGCATATATATGGCACCAAAAAGAGATGAAAATTATGGGAGACAGAAAAGTTCAGGTTGGAGCTGGAATTAGCAGTGGAGAGAATGAACTCTGGAGTCAAGCCGTTCAAATCTGAACCCTGGCTGTACCAGTCACTACCTCCTGGCCTCCCTTCCTAAGTCACGCATCTCTCTGTGCTTCGGTGCTCTCATCATATGGACATGCTGACAAGACTTCCTTGAAGAGGGTTATGACATAAAGAAGTTTGCAGGTCAGTGGTAGTAGCGGTACCATTAATATTCAAATTGAGAAAAAGGAGAAATACAAGTACACATAAATATTAAAAATAAATGTGGTGAAAAATACTCAGAACAGGGCTGGAGAGATGGCTCGGCGGATAAGGCACTTGCCTCCAATGCCTAAGGCCCTGAGTTCAATTCCCCAGTACCCACATATGCCAGACCCACAAGGTGGTGGCCCTGGTGTTCTCTCTCTCTCTCTCTCTCTCTCTCTCTCTCTCTCTCCTTGAAAAATGAATAAATAAAATATTTAAAAAAAAATACTCAGAACAAATTTATAATAAATACCATTCTCTTTATTACTATGATTTTTTTCTTAAGCCATTTTTATTGATTTTATTACTTTCTGTTAAATGCCTGGAAAGTAATTTGCTCAATAATGTGATGATTATTGCTCTGAATGTTTCAAAATTTAGTTTTCTTATTTCAAAGGTAATACATATTTATATGGAAACATTTATGTAAATTTTCTCCATTATCTGCAGATTTTCTCCATAATGTTTTAGTGATAGTCTTTATAGGAAAGCATCTGTACACACTGACGATATATTTTTACGTAAGCACTTGGGAGGCAGAAGTGGGAGAGTCAACCTGGAACTAATGTGAGTTCAGGTCAGCCTGGGCTAATGTGACACCCTACTTTAAAAAAATGTTTGCTTATATGTGTAGTGTGCATGTGTATGTATTCATGTTGGTGGGGGGGCACACATCTCTTTCAATGTGCCTGCACATATATGTTTGTATGTGTGGAAAACAAAGGACACCACAGGTATTTTCCTCAGGAATGTCATCCACCTCTTTTTGAGACAGGATCTCTTATTAATCTGGAGTTCTGGGATTACAGTCATATGCCATAATGCACAGCATTTTACATGGATATTGAGGACCAAGTCAGGTCTTCATTCATTCAAGGCAAGCACTTTACCAACTGAGCTGTATTTCTCACTCTTAAAAAATGCACATTTAATTTTTTTAAAAATTAATATATATTTTTATTGATAGCTTCCATAATTATAGATAAAACATTATAATTCCCTCCCCACCCTCCCTCATATCTCCTCCCCCCTCAATTAGTTTCTATTTTGTTTCAGTGCCATCTTTTCCTCCCATTATGAAGGTCTTGTGTAGGTATGACCAGGGACTGTAAAGTCATGAATATCAAGGCCTATTTGTGTCTGGAAGTTTGCATTGTAAGCAATCCTACACTTCCTTTGGCTCTTACAATCTTTCTACCACCTCTTCCACAATAGACCCTGAGCCTCGGGAAGTGTGATAGAGATGTCCCAGTGCTGAACACTCCACTGTCATTTCTTCTCAGCACTTTGGTGTCTTTTGAGTTATTCCAATGGTCACCATCATCTGAAAGAGAGAAACACCTCTAGTCAAAAGTGAGAGTAGCATTATCATATGGATATGAACATTTTTAAAAAGTGCTTATAGGGCAGTATGGTGGGCAGTGTGTCTATTTAGCCAGACAGCAGCAGGCATTACTCCCCTAGGGCTCATGACCTCCCCCACCATAGGCTTTTGACTAGTCTTCAGTATCAGGCATGCTTTCCCTCCTGTGGAGTGGGCCTCCAGTCCAATTCAAGAGCAGTTAGTTTTCCCCAAAATAGACATGCCACTATTATACCAGTTGGCACATTTGGCCTGGCTGGCCAGTCTTAAGCTTATAAGGTCCACTGCTGTTTACCACCATGGGAGAGACAACTTCTCTCTCCCATAGGGCTGCATGCAACTGTAGCTTTTCCCAGCTTTCCATCAGCTGATTAACAGGGAGGGGGTTACCAGCTCAGCTCCAGCTTGATTTCTCAGTGACCTGCAGCCCAAACGTGTGGGTCTTCAGCAATAGGGTCTTACCATCTTGTTCTGATGGCAACCAAGAGCTTTGACAATGGCCTGTAATGTTTTGGGGGCCTCAGGAGCCTCTCTGTTCAACAACTTGCTGGAAGGTATCTCATCCCTGGCAGTGAAATTTTTCTAGTAACAATCTATGGCTATTATCAAACTGCTCTCTGAAATTCTTATGAAACTATACACCACTAAATCTAGGTGTAGCAGTAGATGCCTTTAGTCCCGGCACTTGGAAGGCTGAAGAAGGAGGATGGAAAGATTGTTGTGAGTTTGAGGCCAGCCTGAGGCTTTAGGTCACCCTGGACTAGAGTGAGACTCTACCTGAAGAAAACGCATGGATATACAGTGTTTGTGTATATTTTTTCACAGTGTTTGCGTATATTTGTAGGTTTTTTAGAAGTCTTTTTTTCACAGTGTTTGTGTATATTTGTAGGTTTTTCAGAAGTCATGTCAAAATTTTGTTTTCTAGTAATTATTTTCAAAATGCTATCCAAATATTTCAGATTTATTTTTTGTTATTTAATTCTTGGGTGCAAAATGTGCTTAAAATTTTTATACACAAATTTGAAAGATTACTTTTTTGAAAGCAGCCTTTCCAATAATGCTTTTAAATGTGTACTCTCTAATGATGACACTATTAAATTCTTTTTTAAAAATATCTTTATTATGAATAAGTATATATATATATTGTATGAGCAAATCTTGATAACAGAACCACTGACAGATTGACAGAATAGATCTTTTTTGTTTGTTTGTTTGTTTTTTCGAGGTAGGGTCTCACTCTAGCCCAGGCTGACCAGGAATTCATGGCAATCCTCCTACCTCTGCCTCCCGAGTGCTGGGAATAAAAGCGTGCGCCACCACGCCTGGCTTAGAATAGATCTTAAATATTGCAGTAAGCCAGACATGATCTCATGATGACTCAAACTAAGGGGGTAGCAATGGAAATATTTTGGAAATATTCTGAAAACAAAATTGACAGAATTGTCTGATCAACTAGGTATGGTTGTTAAGACAGCTTTATGGGACCACTGTGGTTAGTGTTCATCTCTGTCAATTAAGAATACTTGGGGGCTGGAGAGATGGCTCAGCGGTTAAGGCACTTGCCTCTAGTGCCTAAGGCCCCGGGTTCAATTCCCCAGGACCCATATAAAAACCAGACCCACAAGGTGGTGGCCCTGGTGCTCGCTCTCTCTCTCTCTCTCTCTCTCTCTCTCTCTCTCTCTCTCTGTGTGTGTGTGTGTGTGTGTGTGTGCTTGAAAATGAATAAATAAAATATTAAAAAAAAAAAAGAATACTTGGCACCATGATATGCTGCCCATAAGCTTCATTCATCTGCTCTGAGCAGGCATAGAGAAGATAGAGATGTTATGTTATATGGTAATAGAGTTTTAATAGAATAGTTATCAACTGGTAATTTGTTTATACTTTGATGTACTGGTGACATTTTGTGATATATCAGAATACAGCTAGGAGATTCAGATTTGGTATGTTTGGAAGCACCCAGGCTGTTTTCAACCCAATCTTATGATTATATTGTGAATCAAGGCTTGGAAGTCTTTGCTCTATTAGGAATGTGTTCTAGAAATAGGAGCTAAGATTAATGACAATGCAAATCTAAACTTTCACCTAAATATATTTAGTCTAAGTTCTCTAGTCCTAACATATGCACTGAAAGTTCCTGATAATTTTATGAGATTATGACTTAGTAGACAGCATTAAAACTGCCTCGCCTTTCAGCTTAAGGCTATACAGAAAATCCCTACATGTGCATAAGGAGGAAAGGAATTTTCATGTTTACAGGTTGTAAAGTAATAAAATGAAGTTTTCATCCAAAAAAGTAGATCATAGATAAGCTTTTATTTCCTTTTTTTATTCATTTAGTATAAACAAAATGTGAATCTTAAATACTGGTTATTACGTGCTGAGGAAATAGATGATAATTTTGGCATCAAACAAAGTTGGAGAATGCATCATTTAATTCTTAGTGGTATGAAGATTCACAGACTTTAACCTATATCTGTAGTGAGGACTCTCCACAAAAGATTAGTCTTCCATAAAAGTATCTTGAAGGTTAATTCTTGGTTAGAATATGGAGAAAAAGAAAGATGAATTGGTAGGGAGAATTGGTAGGAGAGATACAAATAATGGAGAGAAAAGGAAGAGTATTTTATTTCAAAATTCCAAGCTTAAAATTTATTTCTATTAAAATAATTAAATTCCATCTTCTGAGTTTTCTTCTAATAAAGTTTTCATAGCTAAGTCACCTCATGAAATATTTGATTTTCATTATGGCCTAAGATCTATTTTAAATATTTTTATGGGACAGATTATTATCATACTTGAAGTTTTTATCATTCTTTTAATATTTAGGTTATTCCAAGTGAATCATATTAAATATTTGGGAATGGGGGTGAAGATGTAACAGTCATTGGGTGGTTGAGTAAGAAGGCTTGGTCAGCCTATTGCCTTGCCATGTATTATTTTGTACAGTTCTATAAATCAACTAAGCAGATATGTTCTATGTAGAGTCTGCTGGGGCACTATTATGCCTGGAAGATCCTGTGGTTAGAAATTGATGCCCTGTGTTGATTAGTCGTGCTTTCAAAAAGGGACTTGATTCTTCTCATTATTAATGCTTTTGTGAGATGCTTGAGCTTCTGGACAATGCAGGGGTATGAGAGGGGAAGCTGCAGATCTTAGATGGTAGTTTGTATCACTGTGCCTTATTGCATGAGAACCAGGTAGGATTCACACATGCTCTAAATCTCACCACAAGAGGAGTGACAAAGCATCGGTAGCTGTTATTAATGAACAATATCCTTTGGTCCTAAATTATTTTACATTCCTATTTTGGGTTTTTTTTTTTTGAGACAGGGGGTTTGTCATTGACCTGGAGCTTACCAGTTAGGCTAGACTGGCTAGCCAGCAAGCTGGGAAATACTTCTGTCTCTGCTTCTCAAGTCCCCTGGCACTTCATGTGGTTCTGGTGGTTTAAGTAAGAGTATGAGTATTAAGTAATATACTCATGCTTGGAAGGCAAGCACTTTACTCACAGAGCTCTCCCCAGCACCTGCATTTCTATATATACAAAATGTACTAAATTCTTTAAGATGCCCTAAAACTTCATCCCATTATAACATTAGGGGCAATCTCAAGATTCAGGTTCTCAACATCTGAATTGGATGTAAGTAACAATAAGGTTTTGGGGGTGGGATGTGACTTTTCCACAAAAATTTGACTTAAAAATAAGTTATTAGAAAAAAGTTATGTATTCCACATATACTTAAGATAAAGAGAGATAGTAAAAGGCTGACAGTCCTGTAAGTAAGGGTAGACAAAAGAGCTACCAGCCAGCTAATAGTCCATAAAAATTCTGATAATGACATAGGTATGTCACTATTTTGGGAAAGGGAATTGTAGTTTATTTATTTGCTTACTTCTTTGTTTTTGAGACAAGGTCTTATTGTATAGCCCACAAGCTTCCCTCTCCCAATTCCTGGGATTGTGCTCTTGGGCTACCATTCCCAGCCTGCAATGTGTACTGATTAGAGCTTTGTTCTGCTTCTTGGGACTGGTTCTTTGTGGTTCTAGCTCTACACTCTGAGTCACCATTTCTTCTCTGCAAGAAGTGGCCCAGATTTTAAGTTAAGGATCTTTCTAGGCCTGCTTTCTGACTATAAAAGACTTCAAATGACTGTTGATTTTATTTTATGCTGTAGTCGGTCTAGTAATATTATTCTCATGAGAATTTGGTAAAATTATATCTATAAAGCTTATTGAGATAGGCCCCTCTTCACTCTGGCCTGTGAATTACGGGCCTGTGAGAAATGTCAAGTTCTTTAAAAAACGTTTTCTTTATTTATTTGAGAGAGACTCTAGACTCTTGCGCCACTTTGTACATCTGGCTTTATGTGGTACTGGGGAATGGAAGCCAGACCATCAGGCCTTACAAGAAAGTGCCTTTAACCACTGAGTCGTCTTTCTAGCCCTCAAGTTGTTAATTGCTTTTTGTTGTTGTTGTTGTTTAGATGAAATCTACAAGTCATACCTTTAAGATTCTTAAAGGGCTGGGGATGTAGCTCAGTGGTAGAGTACTTGCCTAGCAAGGCCCTGGGTTGGATCCCCAGCACTGGTGGAAAAGGATTCTTAGAAATTTTCTTGTTTAGTTGAATAAGCAGACCTTCATGAACCTTAGAAACTCCTTTATGTAGATATATGCTTTTAGCAAAACTGCCTGAGGTCTTAGCAAAAAGTCTACATTTGAATCCTTGACTTAATCCCTAAAGTCACATTGTATTGGCAGCGTCTTAGGTTAAGTAGTTGTACTTAGGATGTTTCTTTGAAAATTATTACAAGGTCAGGTTTTTGGTGGGTTTTTTTTGTTGTTATGTCTGTTTTTTTAGGTATTTTTAGTGGGTGTACTACAAGTTGTGTGTCTTTAGTACAGCATTTCAAAAGCACATATTTTTGGTTTCTTCCACTACTGAACTGATATCTGCCATTATTGGAGATATTATTTGATTACTTGATTAAGGTGATGTACTACACAGTTTCAGCACTAGAAAGTGATTACTATTATACATTTTGAATGAACAGTTGATTGTTACATAACTAGTAGAGTTATGTTATGCATGAGATAAATCGAGTTTGAAATGCCTGTTGATGCTCTAGTAGAAACTAGTTTAGAAACAGAGCAGTAGGTAGATTAGAAACATGAGACATTCTTCTGTTTCCATTTTCTTCAAGAATATAGAATTGAGCTCATTGGTGTTGAAGAATCCCTTTGAAGATCTAAGGAGAGAGAATTATAGAATTTTCTTCTTGGAATAACGTAACTAAAAGAATATAATGCACTTTAGGGCAGTGAGTGTTATGCTGAGGGAACAATTGATAATTATGCTCATAAACTGGATCTATGATAATTCAGATGCTTTTTGGAGCTAGGCTTTGATTTGTAGAAGAGCTACATTTGTCCATGGCTGACGGAAAGAGTCTTACGGGGGTTTAGAGTGTATGTGTGGGGGGGTGACTTAATGACGTATAAATTGGTTTAAGTGGGTTAGACAGGGAAATGACAGTGAAAAACTGACAGCTAGGGCCATTGGTTTAAAAGATCCAATCAAAAACAGTTCAAGAGGGAGTTCTAGAGAAAGATGAGTAAGTAGGAAATGGGGACTAGAGAGCTGTTTGATTGAAATCAGAATTAGTGAAATCACTTGTATGCTGGCTTGCTGTGGCATCAACTTTATGATCTCCAAGCCTAGTCTGTCCTCCAATCCGCCTGCCCCTACCTACTTCTTAAATACTGGATTACAGATGTTTGCCACCATGCCCTGCATTATGACGTATTTACATTTTATTTGTTTTGTTTATTATTATATGAAAATGACAAAGGGTGGGGTGCGGAATTCATTTCTAATTTTAAAATCATTACTTCCTGTGGTACTTTGAATGTAAGTCCCCCATAGAATCAGGTGTTTTATTAAAGCTATAATGTGGGTCTCCAGCTGCCTAGCTGGAGGACTTGTCACTGGGGGATGGATCCTGGAGTCCAGTCCCTTAGGTATGCAAAGAGACTGTGCTCTGTCCAGGTGTCTGCTGCTTGCTGCTTTGTGGTGAAAAAAACCAGATGGAACTTCCCCTGAATCTGTAAGATTGAAATCTACTCCTTCCTCCCATAAAGTGTGTCTGGTTGGGTGTTCATCCCAGCAACATGAACCTGTCTACTGCACTTCCTTTATAAACAGCTTTTAGAATTTAACTGAAAGGTATTTTTTTTTATCTTTCAAAGTTCATACAAAAAAGATATTGAATAAGGTAATATTAGCATGAGCAATTTTTTATACATTTACAGTGAAATAAATTTTCTTTTTTTCCTTTTGTACAAAGGAAATCTTGATTCCTTATACTTATCATGATTTAAATACTTAATAAATAATGTTGATTTGAAGAAAAGGGCATAAGATAATTTTTATTATCTCTACTTTAGGAGACTTCATGAAAATGTAGATTCTACATTAGATTCTTAGATTCTAACTTTATAGTAGTAAGGATGATTTTATGTTTAAAGAAAGAACAATGGCATGTTAAATGGAAGGCATTCCAGCCTAATAATTAAAATAACAATACTTAGCATAGTTTTACAATACTGCAAACAAACAAAGCCAAATTGCATGGGCTGTTTTTGGTTTAAATTATATGGAGCCTTTTCTAGCAGTGCTTGTAGATCCAGATGATTGGTTGGAATGGCTGCATAATTCCCGAGCATAGAGTTTTTCTTCCCTGTAATTACATTCCTGTCATGACTCACATTCTCTTAATGTTTAGATTTTATAATTCACAAGAAAAATTTCCCTTTAAATTTGAAAACCTAGAAGGCTTTGAACTTGTTTATCAGAAATTATTACTATTACTACTATTGCTATGACTACTGTTCTTTTTTTTTTTTTTTTTTTTTTTTTTTTTTTTTTTTTTTTTTTTTTTTTTTTTTTTTTTTTTTTTTTTTTTTTTTTTTTTTTTGGTTTTTCAAGGTAGGGTCTCACTCTAGCCCAGGCTGACCTGGAATTCACTCTGTAGTCTCAGGGTGGCCTTGAACTCATGGTGATCCTCCTACCTCTGCCTTCCGAGTGCTGGAATTAAAGGCGTGCGCCACCACGCCTGGCTGACTACTGTTCTTCTAAGGAGTGGTTTTAATTAGTTGCTCTCGGTTTCATTCCTGTGACCTTGATAATGACAGTGATGTGAATTGAACGTTCCCTCAAATACCAGCATCAGGGATGCATTGCAGACATGTGGATTTCAGCAGCCAAGATTTGGGGCTTTCATTCTGGTGTTCACCACTGGTAAAACTGTTTCTCTCAGCTGTCTTACTTCTGCCTGCTTACCTCTCTCTCTCTCTCTCTCTCTCTCTCTCTCTCTCTCTCTCTCTCTCTCTCTCTCTCTCTCTCTCTCTCTCTCTCTCTCTCTCTCTCTCTATCAACTGAATGACTTTTTTTCTAAATCTATAAGTTCAGATTCCAAAAATGGCTGGTTGTGCTAATAAACACTGCCTCTGTATGGTAGTGTTTTTCTCCCACTTCTGGGGAGTATGTTTCAGTACAGTAGCAAGGCAGGCTTTTTGCAGAAATCTGGCTGGCACTTCTCCTGTTTTGAGAATAGACTTGGTTGGCAGGGTATGATGTGAATGCTGAGGCAGGTCTCTGCTACACAGCATCACTGTTTTGCTGGAAATCCTTGGAAATTGTCTGAATATGTGACATTTCCAAGGAAGAAGTAAAAAGGATTACCATTGATTGGCTATATAACAATTACTCTCTCCACTACCTTCCTTCCCTGTAACATTATTTTACTCTCTGATGTTCAAGGACGCTGTTCAGATAGTCCTTGTGAAAGGATGTCAAAGCACAGAATTCTGGCAAAAAGCACTTCAGATGAACGCCAAGAGCTCACCCTTTTAAAGAAATGGAAAGCTTTTTTTTAAAACCTTGGGATATTTTTATCTTCATGAAATGCTTAGAGTTGCAGCAACTATGTTAAGACCACGAGGGCAGTCGGTGAAGAGAACAGGCCAGCCAGGCCACTGATTGATGACAGAGCAGAAAGTGCTGAGCCCCCACGTGAACCAGGTCCAGAAGTGCCCTCTGATACAGATAGTGCCAGCCTCCAGATATGCTACCAAGGAAGCATCCACACGTCAAATTCAGATCCTTCAGTGGCAGTTTGCTAAATCAGTTTAAGTACACAGTAAGAAGCAAAAGAGCTATGTGCAAGTTAGCATACTTAGAATAGGTCCAAGGCGGGGAAGAGCATTCACAGCTAATTCCAAGGGGAATAGAGTTCTTATATCTTGTTTTTCTCTTTGCTGTATCTGTCTTCCCTAATTGAAGGTGTGGTGACAAGGACCAGTGTTGGGACTTGAGCAAGTCTACAGATAGTAGTGTTCTGAACCAATGATATCTGCCTGCTGTATCTGCAAATCATAGGATAAATGTCTCTGACAATTATCTGTACACTTGTGAGTTCTATGTGTGATTTTTGACCAGATCATGCATGGGGTAGGAATGACTATGAGCACTTATTCTTATAAATGGTGTTTTTTCCCTCATACCCTGCAGTATACATTTAGCAATTATGATGGTTTGATGCAGGTGTCCCCCACAAATGAATGTGTTCTGAATGCTCAATCCCCAGCTGATAGAAGTTTGGGTATTGGAACCTTGTTGGAGCTGTGTTTTGGGGGTGGTTTATGGGGTTATAGCCCGCTTCCTCTTGCAAGTATTTGACACACTTGTCTGTTGCTGTTGTCCACCTGATGCTTGCCAGGAGATGATGTCTAACCCTCTGCTCATGCCATGATTTTCTCTGCCATCATGGAGCTTCCCCTTGAGTCCATAAGCCAAAATAAACCCATAAGGACCTTTGATTGAGTTCTTTGTTGCAACAATGAGAAATCTGACTACAATAGCAATGTCTGGAGACAGTTTTGATTGCTATGCCTGTTGGTTACATATTGGCATCCAGTGTGTAGAATGCATAAGATAACCAACCAGGACAAAGAATTACCTAACCCAAAATGTCAGTGTAAGGTTCAAGTTGAGAGACCCTGGATAATACAATACTTACCTGGCAGGGAAGATGACAAGAAACAGGGTAGCAGTGGGTTATCAAATTAGCATCTTATAAATGCTAATCGCTCACATATATTTAGTATATAACAGATATTTACTATTCACATTTAATATATGATGAGCATTATTACCTAGGTACCTAGGTGATAACAGTATCTCTCGGTCATGTATCACTTTCTATCAATGGATAACACTTATAATTTTCTTACTTGGGACATAAGAACATTCTGTAAATTCTGCCTACACGTTACAAAATTTTGCTTAAAAGGTTGTTTGTATTTTCTACATCTCAACTTTTTAACCTGTCTAACCTGACCATTCACTGTAAAGTCACATTATAGTTGCCCTGGACTTTCCAACAAGAAGTTGGCACATGTCTTGATAGTGAAAGTGAATTTTAGTTGTGTTTTCTGCAACATGTGGATTAGAATGGCCTGGCTGGTTCCCATGTAAAGTCAGTAGGAAACTGTTCAGAAATAAGTGAAGCATGGATTTAGACTATAATCAGCTTCCTAGATGATAATACAAGAGTCAGGTGGTGTAGCATTAAGGTGTCGGCATTAATGTAATTCTTGGTTGCAAATTCTGTTTATGTGTGAAGCGGCTGGCTGCAGGCAATCTTAACATGACAGGCCTATGTGCTCAGAATCTTGTTTTTGTATGATTGGGACAACTTTGGCTTGATGACCTACAAAACATTTTTTAAAGATTTTTTTTTAAAGTTGGTTCAATGTCTATAAATAGAGGAGCATCAGAAATTTATAGCTTCATGTATTCTTTTTACTTATTCATGACAATTTTATTTATACTTTAGCACTTTAGAAACATTAAAGTACATTTTATGGAAGTTTTATCTTGAGGCAACTTTAAAAGGCAGACTTTTTCCACTTTATGAATTTTTAGAAAGCATATTTAAGATTAAACGAATATTTAAAAGTGTGCAAGAAGGTTGTTTATAAGAGACTTTAAGAATTACTTTTAGATTTTGATGCTATATTCTTTTTACTTTTCTTTGCCCTCTTTGTGTGTGTGTGTGTGTGTGTGTGTGTGTGTGTGTGTGTGTGTGTTAGAAGTATTTTGTTGTCACATAAAGAAAAAGTAGCCAATTAAAACTTACTAATTAAAAGCCAGAGTAAAATAATTAAAATAAAATATTTTCAAACAATCCTGTTGCTCATAAAAGTTCCTAGGCTGTGCTAGGCAAATGCATGAGAATGCATGTTACAGGCAGCTCAGCCCCCTGTCCTTTTAGAAGCACTGGGAAAGCTCTTGTCTGTCTCTTTCTTTCTGTGCAGCTGTGTCACTTTCTGCACAGTGTTAACCTCTTGTTTATTTATTTATTTATTTTATTGTCCATAATGAGTTACATTATTTAATGGGCAAACAATGAGTTGTTATCCCCAGTTCCCCAATGCCCCTCTTCCCCATCCCCAATCAGCTGGATATCCTCCTCCATGGGCAGGCTGGATCAGTCCTTGTGACTGGGGACCATGGATAGCCTAGTATTCAGCCAGGTTCTCCTGGCCCTAGTATGTTGTTACTGAGGGGGGCCGTGACTCTGGATATTCTTCCCCACCAAGGCTCTCACAATCTTTCTGCCCCCTCTTCCGCTCAGTTCCCTGAGTCGAGGTGGGTGAGTGTTAAGGCTGTTCTATTGTTGAGTACTTAGGGGTCTTTGTACTCCTGATTTAGGTTTTGTTGAAAATCATTGGTGTCTGTCTCATTGGCTTGTCCTGTGTTGACTGATTGGCTGTCACTATGGGTCACTTGTTCATCCCATCATTCCCTGTGGGGTTTCATATGGATCCTCCACGGTATGTCTGGGGTGGCTCATCTCTTGTCAGGATGTCAGCTATCAACCTGCAGTTTGATGGAAGGGTTGGATGAGCCACAGCTGTCTCGCTGCATTCTGAAAAATACAAACATAATCTCCATTGGAGAGTGAGATCAGTATAAGCTAACTGAGATACACATTTCTGAATTAGCTAGATTCTATTTTTAGTAGCCTCTCCGTCAATCGCTGGAATAGTGCATCTCTCATTGGGGGCCCATGAGTCCGGCTCCCAGTGCATATCGCCCTAAGTCCCCAGTTCCAGTTAAGGGCTCCTCCTCACTAAGTGGAATAATTGGCCAAATTTAAAAGCTGTTGATTGTCTCCCCAGGCTTTGACTCCTCCATTGTACAAGTGATCCATTCCTGGTTGGCTGTTCTCTCCCAGTAGGAAGTGTGGTCAGCCTACTCATGGCAACGGGCTGTGTTTCATGCCAGTGGTCTCTATTTGCTCCAGCTGTCATTGGCCAGCTTCCCCTGGAAGCTTATGCAGTGCCTTCCAGTACTGCACTAACTACCATCTGGGGGCTGGTTACCATTCTGGACCTTGAAGGGTCTCTCGATGCTGTTTGATGGCTTTCTGTGGTTTCTTCAGCAACAGGATTTTGCCTCAGGCCTGGGGTGGGTATTCAAGAACCTTGACAGACTCTTGTCTTGTTTTTGGGACCTCATAGGTCACTTTGGTCAACAGCTCAGTGAGGGAAGGAACCAGTGACTGGGACTAGGAGTTGTCAGACTGATCAATTATTTACAGGCTTAGACTCTCTCCCCTGCCACTCATGGCCCCTCTTGCCAGTCGACGCCCACTACTTACTCAATAGGTTACAGTATGTATGTGAGGATTTTATGTTTTTTAAACCCAATTTGGTTTAGTCTCATACTTAAGCCATTCCCCTCCCCCATCCCTTTCCCCTCATTCATAACCTCTCACTTCTTTCTACTAGTCTGCATAGAGTTTACAGTTAGCCTGGTTAAGGGCCGCATATGAGGGAAAATATGCGGTGTTTGGCTCTCTGTTCTTTTGAGAGATCGCTTAGTAGGATCTGCTCCAAGTCAGACCATTTTTCCCTAAATTTCTATATGTCATTTTTCCTTTCAGCTGAATAGAATTCCATCGTGTAAATATACCAGAGTTTTGTTATCCATTCCTCCATGGAAGGGCATTTTGGCTGATTCCAATTCTTGGCTACTATGAATTGAGCTGCTATAAACATAGCTGCACAAATGTCTCTCTCCTGAGAAGTGACATGTTGTGGGTAGATGCCTAGTAGAGGTATAGCTGGGTCCATTGGTATCTCTATGTCCATTCTGGTGATGAGTCTCCTCAGTGCTTTCCAAAGCAGTTCAACAAGCTTGCAATCCCACCAGCAGTGAATGAGGGTTCCTTTTTCCCCACATCCTCGCCAGCAATTATTGTTGGTTTTTTTTTTATGATTGCCATTCTAACTGGAGAAAGGTGGAATCTCATTGTGGTTTTTATTTGCATTTCCCTGATGCTTAAGGATGCTGAGCACTTTCTCATGTGAGTAAAGGCCATATGAGTTTCTTCCTCTGTGAATTCTCTGCTGAGATCAGTGCCCCATTTTATAAGGGGGCAGTTTGAGCTTTTGTTACTAATTTTTTTGAGTTCTCTGTAGGTTCTGGAAATTAGGCCTCTGTCTGAGTTATAGCTGGCGAAAATCATCTCCCAGTTTGAAGGGAGTCTATTGGCTCTGAGTACGGTGGTTTTGTCTGTACAGAACCTCTTTTAAAAATCTGGTTTAAAGGATTATTAAAGCAGAGATGTGTGAACTTGATCAGAGTTTTTCAATGTTCTACATTTCCAGGATCCTATATATTTTCTGCAATGCTGAGAAACAGAGCCATGGCAAGGAACATGCTAGGCAAGAATTCTTCCCCCGAGCTATATCTCCAACTTCAAAGCCCTCTTTAATTATCATTTCTTCTTGTTACAGTGAGTTGCTATCCTCTGATTATGTAGAGAGACACATTGAACATGGAGGCAAGACTGTGGAAATTAAAGTAAGTGCAATTTTCCTTCTTTGAGGGGCTACTCTTGAAATACTACTAGTCATAATTTCAATTTTTAATGATGCTTCTAATGTATAGCTTTGAGTGTTTGGTTTGGTTTTGATTTTGTTTTGAAACAGGGTCTCACTATGTAGCCCAGTCTGGCCTTAAACTCACAATCACCATACAAGTAGTATGTGCCACCACACCTGGATAATTTATTAATATGGTTTATTGTCCAACTGTGGAAATGTTTATTTTTAGTTATTAGTAAAATAATTCTTAGCATACTACAGAAATTGTTGGACTTATGTTTTGTATAATTCATAGAGCTATAAGTAGTTATTTTTTAGATTATGTCATAGAAAATAATTTATGAAATTCAGTTTTAATATTAACACTGAGGTCTGGGAATTTAGCTCTCAGAGTGCTTGTCTAGCATACACAAAACCCTGAGATCAACCCCTAGCATCACATAAAACTACTCATACCTGTAATCCTAGAAGTCAGGAAATGTAGGTAGGAGGATCAGAAGTTCAAAGCCATTCTTGTCTATACAGGGAGTTCAAGGCTAAGCCTGGGCTACATGAGATCCTCTTCAAAACCAAAAAGATTAACATTGAGAAACAAAAGACAAAATCCTTGGGTCCCAGGTAGGCATGAGACATTGTATTCATGTGTTAAAAGACATTTCCCAGGTAAAATTAAGATTATTCTTAGGTCTACAGGGATGCCTCAGGGAGCTCAAAACACCTTTAGTTGGAAATCTCAGGGTACAGGCTTTGCTAGTTTAGGTCAGAGAATTTAACACACAATAAAAAAATAAATAAATAAAAAACAATTCTACCTAAAGGCACAACAGTATGTGTCCCCTAGCCCAGTCTAATCACTGATGATGTAATCTTATGATACAACAGACCAAAAACATCCAAATGTAGGGCTTCTTTCTGCTCAATGTGCAGTAAATTTTAACCATGTTTATGTTTTATTCTGAATAGTATTCAGAATATTCAATTTTCTCTGAACTAAATAATAATCTGAATAAAAATGCTATTTGTTAATAGTTTATTTCTTTTACTGATAATAGATTTGATGTATATTCCTTTTATTTTATTTTTGCAGTATTAGGATCAAACCTATACATTTGCATATGCGAGGCTAGTACTACACAGCGCTATAGACCCAGACCACAGTTTTTTTTGAGGCAGGGTCTTACTCTGTAGATAGCCTGGCTTGGAATTCACTTTGTAACCCAGGTTGGCCTGCAAGTCATGATCCCCTGTCCTGAGAATAGAGCTATGTATCATTGTGCCCAGTAGTATACCCTCAGTTAAGAAAATATGTGAGCAGAAAAAAGTATAGCAGAAGGAAAACTGATTCTTAAAGTCATTATGGAGATATATACTTTGCTTTCATTTCGTTATATTTACTTTCAGCATTTTTTATCTTGACATATTCACATATATTTATAATATGCTGTTTGTTTTTTAGCAAACACTATAACTTATTGTGAACATTTTATTTTCTCATAAAGCCTGTGTTCACCATTTTTGTAATTATGTTACTGTGATAAAGCTTTTTGTTTCGGTTAAACTTTGTTATCAATAGCCAAAATAAATTACACTGTCCATCTGTAGAACTGGCTCAGTGCATTAAGCATTTGTTGTACAAATGTGAGGACCTAAGTTTGAATCCCTAGAGCCCAGCTAAAAAGCCTGATACAGTATTGTGTCTGTAATGCCAGCATTCCTACGATGAGATGGGAGGTGGAAATAATAATCCTGGAAGCTGGCATGACAGCTAGCTTGGCATACACAGCAGCGAACAATAATGGAACTCTGTCTCAGATAAGACAACATAAGAACAGATGCCCAAGGTTGTCCTTGGACTTCCGCACACAGGCTCAAATACAGTTACATTTTAAGGTACCAGAGATTAGCATGTTAATTATTAGAGGAATAGAGCCTGGTTCACAACACCTTCCTTAAAAGCCTGTTAGGATGTTATTTGTGTTGGTTTATTTTACATTTTGGTTGTTTGAGAATAAGGTGTTACACCCCTTGTGCTTGCCTGCAGCATGGGGCCATTACCTATAGTGGCCAGAGTGAAATGTCTCGTATACATGCTGCAGTTATATAAGCTCAATATACAATACTAATAATGGTAATGACTGACATTTATTGTTCAGTGATGTGGTAGGGTGTTTGCACACATGTTTTCCACCCTTAAGGAAACTTGCAATTATAAATAGAATTGCTACCATACTTTAAAGAAACAAAGGCACAGAGAGGTTGCCTAGCTTATGCAAAGTAATGCAGTAAGAATCCTAGAGGCCACAATTTAAACCCAAATTATCTAGCTACAGAGCTGACTCTAGAGCTGTATTAGCTATATACCATGTGTTCTAGATTGAATAAAGCATAAGGCACAAAAGCTGAAATGGATTTTATCAGCCCTTTTTGTATGCATATTTAATTCATTGGGGATATAATAATTGCTACTTTGTAATATTTAATAATTAAACTAAAGTGATGGTATACTTAAAGACTATATATGTTTCTGAAATTTGGTAAGTCTTTGGTTAATTTGTCTGTAATGTTAATAACCTTAAGCCAAAATGGAAATAACACACCTGTCCAAAGCTTACTTTATTTTACCCTGATTTCAGGAACATTTCAGGAAACTAGTCACTGCAGAAGTATTAGATAATACCAGAAAAGGAACAGTAAGTCCTTTTTATATAACAGGAACATGTATTAACAGAGGAGAGAGAATTTTTCTTAGGATCAAAAAGTAAAAACACACATCATCGTGGAAGCATGATTAATTTTACATCCATGAAAGACCATGAGCATTCAGTACTATCATTAGTTCTGGTAGTAATTTTGTTATTTTCTGTCTTATGATAATGACCAAAAGCAATATCCACTGAATGGTGTTAGTGGCTCAAATTATTTCTGAACTTAAATATATTCTTTGATTAGAGTCCCCAATCTTAAGAGACACCGTTATAGTGTTGACTTTGGTCTGGCAATTAACTGGTTACTGTTTATGGATTGGTTGTATTTGATTCTCCCCAGGAATTAGGTTTTCAGTCTTGATTCTATTCACAGTGACATTTGATAAGTGGATCAGACAGCAGTGGAATATGGGTCAAGGTTGAGGTCTGGAAATGGGTGAAGGAATCGGAGAGAGTGCTGTGTAGTGGGGAGCAGGTGTCAGAGGACAAAGTGGCTACTTAAGGGTGAAAGAGGTCATTGTGACTGTAAGGGAGCCTTTTACACTGATGAAATGTGTTGTAATTTACATTAAAAATATTTTAAAGGCAAACTGAAATGACCTCTGCCATTCTTGAAAACTGAATAATGAGAAAGTTGATTTAGGAGCCAGGGGAAAGCCTGGGATTTTTACAGAGCATTTTTTTTTATGTTCACAGCCATGTTTCTTCTTGGGGCTGGAGCCCCATGAAAGATTTTCACCATATTGAGATCATCTTTCTGCAGGCACCCGCACTTCTAGCAGTTTTTAAATTCCCTTCACATTCATTTTCCTAAATCAGATTGCCTGCTCTTTCCTTCAAAAAAAGGGAGGATGTCTTTAAAAATAATCTTACCTGTTGGTTTTCCACAATGAACATGTCAATGATGAAGTGGGGGGAAGCTATCCTAAAGACAGCTGTAAGAAATTACTTAAAAAATTTAAATATAGTGACTGTCAGGACAAACAGATAGTTTCCTACTTAGTAGTTTTCATGAAATTAAGCAATAGAAATTAGCTTGTAATCTTTAATTGCATATAAGGTTCTCTAGATTCCTAACCTACAAACAACTTTTAAAAGGTGCACAATTTTAAATGTCTTAAGTTATATTTGTTAAAATATTTTCTCTAATAATTTTATAGTGTGATACAATATTGTAGACTTTTTTCTTAAGTAAAAATGCTATCAGTTTTGATTAATGATAGAATTTAGCTTATCTAAGATATAGTTTATTGTTTAGTGACTGCAATCAGCTTTTTCTACTTTTTTTAAAATGACAATCCCTTTACTTAACAAATTCTAATGAGACAGATTTTTTTTCTTAACTTCCAATGCATGTACTTCAGTGGTACAAAAATATTTGACTTATTTTGAACTGTAGGGAGTACAAAAATAACCATTAAACTGTCAGTGTGTCTCTGTATTTATTGCAGCAGAACAAACAAACATGAGGGTTAATCTTTTGCTTATCCTGGATTTTGAGTTTCCTTATTGATTCCAACCGCATTACCATAGACAATCCGGGTTTTTTCTGTAGAGCAAGAAGAGTAAGCGATTAACAATAATAATAATAAAAAGCCAAGCTTTGATGTGCACTAAATTCTGTGACATCCTTTAGTAGAGAGTTGACCTTTTAAAATTAGCTTTTTTGTGTTTTTCATTTTGGATGAAATTTATGAGATGAAATGTAAGCAGCAACCACTCTAACCATGTGATCTCTCTCTACTGTACTCTCTCTCTTGCTAGGTTGCTCTAGCTCGCTCTCTCTCTCTCTTTCTCTCTCTCTCTCTTTCTCTCTGTTTCTCTCTCTGAAAGGGTCTCACTCGAATTCATGATCTTTCTTGGTGGTACCAAGCTAGGTACTACCATGCCTAGCTTACTAAAGCTTTCTCTCTCTCTCTCTCTTTCTCTCTCTCTCTCCCTTTCTCTCTCTTGTTTTCTTTCTCTCAAATTTATTCTGAGTTTAGCCATGACTTAATATCAGCGAACCAGGTCAAAAACCAGAATAATTTTAAAATGTGTATTTATCAATATATACTTATCATAGGTGAACAATTAGTTACTAGCTATAGCTACAGTAGATGTAAATGAAATTTTTTATTATCTGTTTTATTATCTTTTTTATTATCAGTTTTCTTAGTTACTAATGCAAGAGCTCAGATATTTTCACAAAGTATTTTAAATCCTCAACAAAAGTATAGCTGGAAAAACACATTTTTGATGGTCAGTGTATGTGATAGAATCCTGGGAGCTACTTTCAGTGGTTCATAATTACTATATTGTGCTGCCCTGTGGAAAGTTTGCAGCTTTGTTCTCTATTAACTCAGGGTCCCTGACAAAGGCTCTTATTAGGGACACATATCTGTGGCTGGTATTTTGAAGCTATTATTTAGAAAAGTTGTCAGCTTTTCCTTATTAATACAAGCCCTTAGTGGGTCCTCACTATTAGCATATTTTTCCAGTAAATGAAACATTTGCCTTAATGCTGGTAAAATATGACTTTCTATGTTCCTGTTTTACATTATTGCTAACATTTTATATTTTACAAATTAATAATTATCACCCATTACTAGGGATTTCTGTCTTACTCAACATTTACCTTTTTAAATATATGATGACCTGATAGGGTCCCTATAGTAATCGGACAGGAATCATAAAAGAAGCAATCATCAGTGGATTTATAACCATCATCTCTATGGCATTTACTATGTGCTGAGCATTCGTAGTGGATACATCTCATCTATGTGAAGCAATATTTGCTTTACTATCCTCATTTTTGCAGATGAAAAAACTAAAGGACAGAAGCCTGAAATACCTGGCTTAATATGTGGAGCCAGGAAGTCTGCTCTAATCCACCATGGTCTCGGAGTTCTATGAAAGCAATCATAGTAGCAGAGGATTTAGAGTGCACAGGTTTTCACTCCAGCACTTACCCGGTTTCCGTTTGCAGTCACATCTCTCTAGCAGCTGTTTTAGTAAGCCATCACTTGTGGATGGTATTGGTTCAGGTGAGTCTAAATTAGTCCATTACACAATTTCCATTCTTTCAAAGAAGACCAAATGTCTTCAAAGGATGCCCTGTTTTTTTTTCAACCACTTGCTTGTGGTTATTTTTAGTCCTTCTTTGTTCTCCATAGAAGTTGAATTGTGAATTTCCCGTTCCAGGAGAGTAGTGTGGCTTCCAGACGACTATGTTTGAAATATGTTGCTGTCTTGCACATGGCAAACACATGACACAGTTAGTATGCTTATTGTATGCCTGCATGTAAACTAGTTTGCATCTGTAGAAAATGAGAAGTTTTCTGGACAAGAGTAATAAAGCTGAAACATATCATCATCCTGCCAAAAACAGAAAAAAATAGGAGATATTTAGTTGCATCTTTGCCAACACGTTTTAAAGAACCACCTTCATCCTCTCTGATCCTTTCCTTTCTTCTCAACACACAATTTGACACAGGAAGAAAATAAAGAGCTACATACATCTAAAAAACAAACAGGGGCTGGAGAGATGGCTCAGCGGTTAAGGCGCTTGCCTCCAGTGCCTAAGGCCCCTGGTTCAATTCCCCAGTACCCACATAGGCCAGACCCACAAGGTGGTGGCCTTGGTGCTCTCTCTCTCTCTCTCTCTCTCTCTCTCTCTCTCTCTCT
>PVHP010009344.1:0-50655 GCA_004024765.1 Zapus hudsonius | reverse complement strand
GCCTCTGGATAATCTCCCCCACCACGGCTCTTACAATCTTTCCGCCCCCTCTTCCGCATAGTTCCCTGAGTCGTGGTGGATGAGTATTAAGGCTGCTTTAAGGTTGTGAGCTTATAGGTCTTTGTGTCGAAATCATTGGTTTCTGTCTCACTGGCTTATCCTGTGTTGATTTAATGGCTGTGGCTGTGGGCCCCTTGTTCATCCTGTCATTCTCTGCGGGGTTCCATTTGGATCCTCAACGATATGACTGTGGTGGGTCCTCTCTTGTACGGTTTTAATAAGCCTTTATTTGGCGTGTTTGGGGTGGCTTATTTCAGCTGCCCTCTTGGGAAGGTTTTTCAGGGACAAGCCTTTTGATTACTGCTCTGGTTCTGTTGCAGTAGTGGAGCCACATCCTGTCTCTGGGGTTTGTGTGCCATTAATTGGCTTTGGCCACTGCAGGATCCTATTATTCCCATCAGTTACCTTGGATTTTCAGTCTCATTTACTAGCTGTGTCCTGTTGAGTACCACTACTGCTCTGAGGTTTGTCAAAACCTTGGGGAAGGGTGTGTTCTCTGAACTTTCTCATAAGAAATACCTTTCTGCATAATATCTTCATTTGCCTTTCTCTAGAGTGGGGCTGCTTAAACCTTTTCCACTTAAGATCCTTTTCTTGCCTGAGAATTTTTTTTTTTTGTCCATAATGAGTTACATTGTTTAGTGGGTCAACAATGAGTTGTTATCCCCAATTCCTCATTGCCCCCCCTCCCCATCCCCAGTCAGCTGGATCTCCTCCTCCGTGGGCCGTCTGGCTCAGTCTTTGTGGTAAGGGACCGTGGATAGCCTAGTATTCAGCCGGGTTCTCCTGACCCAAGTATGTTGTTACTGAGGGGTGCCATGCCTTTGATATTCTCCCCCACCACAGCTCTCACAATCTTTCCACCCCCTCTACTGCTCAGTTCCCTGAGTCATGGTGGGTGAGTATTAAGGCTGCTTTAATGTTGAGAGCTTAGGGGTTTTTGTGTCGAGAATCGTTGGTTTCTGTCTCACTGGTTTATCCTTTGTTGATTGAATGGCTGTGGCTGTGGGTCCCTTGTTCATCCCGTCATTCTCTGCAGGGTTCCATATGGATCCTCCACGGTATGATGTGTATTCATTTATTTAAAAATTATAATTTATTGTTTTATAGGGTACTCTAAAACCATGTTACCATCATGAAAATCAGTTTCCAATTTGATACCTAAATGCTAGGAGCTAATGGTAGGAGAATATTCAAGTCTCGGTTTTCTGTAATTAAATCAATTAATCAATTAAATCAAGCTGTTCAGCTGTGTTCATTGTGTCACATGGTATGACGGTATGTATCGTGCAAAGTGTGCATGCTATGTGTTCACAACCTAGGTTGTGGTGAAGTCACACACTGGAACATGGATAAACATTCCAAGAAACATATAAATTCATTTCACATTTAACTTTGAGTTACTATTTGACTGTTATGTGCTTGGTAATCTTTACTGTTCCTAAACTCTTTGTGGCTTCCCATATTCATTTATGCAGTCCCATACATATAGGGCAAGGTAGGCTCTGTCTACATTAGGGATCCCTAGACTTGTTCTTTAAAGAACCAGATAGGGGCTGGGGCTGATTCTCATGGTACAGTGCTCATATGGTATATGAAAGACCCAATACTATAAAGGGCCAGGTAGCATTTACATGTCAGTCTTAGTCATATTATGTTTGTGTAATCATTCTTCAAATATATAAAAATCAAAAATATGCTTCTCTTTGATCTTTTTGTTTGTTTTTTAAAGGTAGGATCTCACTCTAGTTCTAGGCTGGCCTTGAGCTCACAGTGACCTTCTTATCTCTCTCTCATAAGTGCTGAGATTAAAGGTGTGTGCCACCATGCCCTGCCTTTTTTTTAAATTGAGATCCTTGCTGTATTAACATATTGTATATTGGTCAAATTCCCATCAATTTATACTCATCATCTCTCTCTACTCCCATTCCACACTCCTCAGTGGGATTTTCAGCATTCATTATAAGGTCATGAATGTACCAGTAAGTCTCTGTGGGCTTAGGGGAATAGTATCTCAGAATACTCATCTTTACCCTGTGGCTCTTACAATCTTTCCGCCCCATCTTCCTACCAAGTGTGAATTCCAGGCCATATGTCTAATCAAAGAATAGTGTGTGCCACTATTGCACAGGTGTGTACATCTTGCCTGGCTGTTTGATTATGTAGCTTGTTCATGCTTTTGATGAACATTATCCCCCCGCAGGTCACATGACACTTGCCAGCACTATGACAGCTAACCATCAGGGAACTGACTTCCTTCTTAGCTCCAGCTTGATCTTTCAGTGTCCTGTGCCTGTAGTTTGTGGTATTTTCCACAATAGGGTCTGGTGGGTAACCAAGTGCTTTTGGCAATGTTTGGGGGCCTCATGGGCCTCCCTAGCCAACAGCTCACTATGGAGGAAAGCAGTTCTGGCACTGAGATTTACATTAAGAGCTTTTGGTTTTTAGGGTTAAAGTTTCTCCTAGCCCTACAGGGTACTTCTACCCAAACTACCCCCACCTTATTAAAAGTTACATCTTTTAATTAGCTGAACAATAGAAAGGTTTCTATGACTGATCATGCCGTTATTTTTTTTTTGCATTTCTCTTTGGTCCTAATGTCCTTTTACAGTCATAAAATTGGGCCCTGGGGTGATTTGTTTATGTGGACCATATCTGTCAGTCTCTATATTAAAAATTTCACTTAAAGATGGTATAGTAGTTCTATTATATGTTAGCATAAGAAATTTTTTTTTTTTAATTTTAGCTGTGTAGCCTACGGTGATCTCAGATTTACAATACTCCTGTCTCACCTTCCTGAGAGCATTGGCATTACAAGTCCGTGCCATTATGCCTGGCATAATTTTTTTCTGGCATATTATTTTTACAAAAACTTTTTCAAAACGAAAATGCAAAGAGTATTCTTTTTATATTTGTAAATCTCATTACTAATGGATTGGCCTATTCCTTATTCATTCTTTATCAGAATGTGTTTTTGAATATATTACCCAATAGACTTGGGCATTTTTTAAAAATTAAGATTGAGTTTGGCACTTGAGTCTCCAGTGAGTAGGGAGAGGGGTACAGGGGAAGGGTAGGCATTACTGGAGGTGGATAGTGAGTCCAGCCCTACAAGGTATATAGAGAACAGAGTTTTGGTTGTTGGTGCTTGTTGGTACTTGCTGGCTATTTGATGATGGCTGTCTGCTTGAATCTATGGAAATGAGCCAGTTTCTTCTGTCATTGATGGTGTTTCCCCTGAATTATGTAAGCCTAAAATAAACCTTTTCCTCCTAAAAAAAAAGCTGCTTATCTTCAGGTTTTCCCAGCAATAAGGTGCCTGCATGCATAGTCTTTTTTTAAGGTTAGATAGTGTCTCCTTTTGTAGCTCCTGCTGGTCTGTAACTCACTTTGTAACCTAAGTTGACCTTGAAATAATGATCCTGCCTTTGCCTCCAAAGTGTTTGGATTACAAAGTGTGTACTACCGTGTCCAGCATATGCAGCAGTATATTTTGATAGAAATACTTTAAATTATAATATTAAATTGATACATTTGAAAAGGAATAGTTAAATAATCTTTAGATGCTTATGGATATTCTTGTTAGGAAATTGAATAAGCTTCCATGTCTTGTGCATAGTTTCATTGTGGAATTTTAAACAGTCCATGGGTTTTTCTTAACTTTTTCACATATTTTGATGTGTCTTTGAATAGATATTTCATCCATGCATTTTTTTGTAAGTACCATGAATTTGCAGAACACTAGTTCACTGAATTATATTTATTTTCCAAATGTTGCAATGTTTAAAATATATTTAAATCAGCACATAGCCAAAACTGTTGTACAAATCTTTTTTCATGAGACATACATTATACACAAACATTGATTCCTGGCCAAAGAACTTTATAAATCCCATTTTTTTTCATACAGAATACTAAAATAGGTACTCAAGGATGAAGAATTATTATTAATTTTTGCCATATCAAGGATATTCTTGGGGTGGGAGGATAACCCTTGCCCTTCTCTCATTTGTAGTGAAGTGTACAGGATGAGAAGTACAGTTCATTGCTTATGTGTTTGGATTGTTATGATGCCAGGACTTTTATCAGTTAAAAAGCCAGTATGATTAAAAAGACAAATAACATCCTAATATTGTTATGAAAATAACTTACCTAATTTACCCCTTGAAAACATCCTTAATTCCTCCAGCTTCTACAAACCACATTCTGAAAATTTGGGGGGTTATAGAATGGTTTTGTAATTCTTTTGTAAAGTTCCTCCAGTATATGAATAGTCCAGGCTTTGTGGCCCAGATGTTCTTTACTCAAACAACTCAATTATAACATTATAAAGAGAACAGTGACACTATAAGAATAAATGGTTTTGGCACGTTCCAGTAAGACTTCAAGTCTAAAACAGGCAAGTGGGCTAAATTTGCCCCCTTTAATCATTAGAGCATCCCATTGCTATCTAATTTTTATGTGATATTGGCTATGTGGTCCAGGTTTAAGGCAGTCAATTTAGTAAAGTGTCAGTAATAAATAACAAATGTGGAATCTTGTCACTAGACCCATATAAATTAAATTTCGCCGTATTTCAGTAATATGTTTGCATTTCCTGTTTTAACCCTGCTCCATTGTGTCCATGCCCATACCTGCCCTCATATACACATTTTTTTTCCTGAATGAAGTATCTTATGATTTCCAATTCCTTCTTGGTTAGATTTTTAATTTACCTGAGATATTCAGATTTGAAAGTAGCAGTGAGTCTGGAAACAAGTAAATAGTGAGTGGGGGAGGTTGTTGTAAAGGATTGGATTTCTGAAAATGGAACTAAGGCAAGGTGACACGAATCCCTTCAGAACAAGAAGCAGAGGCCTTTGCTGCTTGGATGGATATTTCTGTAAGATTTGGAGGAGCAGCTGGGACATGTCCCAAAGCCTTGCATTCTTCATTAGTCACTCGATCTCAAAACACCACAGAGGTCAGGTGTCCTGCCATGGAGTGCCTTGATGTACTAGTGAGGTATTTTTGCCATTACCTGTTTGCTCCTTCTTAAATTTTGCCCTTGTTTTTGATGCTTACTAGCAAATTTTGAATAAAATTATATTGGTTCAGGAATATGTTGATTTTTCTTTGTATAAGGGGTTCAGTTGTAGCTATATGTTATTTCATTTAGTAGCAAAATTAGCCAAAAATTTGTTTTATGGAAATTTAAAACTTTTCAACATAAAACTCTTACAGGTGTATATTTTTTCCTCAGTCATGTAAGTTGAAGCATATAGGTATAGAAAAAATGGAATTTAAACCTAATTCCTTGAGAATTTTTTTTTTTTTTTACATATGCCAAACTCCTGTTTTACTTAAGCTTGTCTTTTGAGTCATAAAGTCAAAGGGTTCACACAGTTACAATTTCTACTCTCTTGGGGTTCTGGAAGATGACTAACCTGTGTCTTGATATATTTGTGATTGCATATTTATTTTTAAAAATATTAATACTATGTTTATATGCAACTTTCAAGTCCTACCTTTGAATCTGCCAGAGAAGATTCCTCAAGTTTAGTTGCTGAACTTCAAGAAAAACTTCAAGAAGAAAAAGCTAAGTTTCTTGAACAACTTGAGGAGCAAGAAAAAAGAAAGAATGAAGAAATGCAAAGTGTTCGAACATCTTTGATCGCTGAACAGCAGGTATGTGCTTATTCCCATCTCATTTATTTGAAGGTGAAGTATATAGATATAAATGTGAAATTATAGTTTTTAAATGTAGTCAAGGGTTTCTTTTATCTTAGATGTGATTACCCCCACTGATCCTGTTAAAGGTTTTTATATCTTCATGATAAGGCATTTTTTAAATTGTATTTATTTGCAAGCAGAGAGAGAGAATGGGCAAGCCAGGGCCTACAGCCACTGCACATGAACTCTAGATGTATGTGTATCACTTTGTGCATCTGGCTTTAAATGGGTACTGGGGAATTGATCTAGGGTCTTTAGGCTTTTGTAGGCAAGCCCCTTAATAGCTGAACCGTGTCTCCAGCCCATAATAAGACTTTTTTTTTTTTTTTACTTTATTGTCCATAATGAGTTACAACATTTAGTGGGCTAACAATGAGTTGTTATCCCCAATTCCCCACTGCCCTCCCCTCCCCCCCTCCACTGGACCTACAGCCACTGCACATGAACTCTAGATGTATGTGTATCACTTTGTGCATCTGGCTTTAAATGGGTACTGGGGAATTGATCTAGGGTCTTTAGGTTTTTGTAGGCAAGCCCCTTAATAGCTGAACCGTGTCTCCAGCCCATAATAAGACATTTTTAAAAAGAAAATTTAACAGTAATTTGTTACATGACAAGCCAAAAAAGTAAGTGTTCAGTGGAGATATTAACCACTAGCTCTATGTAAGAACTATCAGTTAATGAAGAAATGACGTCTTTGTTGTTGAGAATGTGAACTTGTAGGTTCTATATATAATTGATCTTCTCTTAAATCTTCTCTATGCTCTTTTGTGGACACATACTCAATTTCTGGTTCATAATGAATTAGGGAATGAATGAACTGATTGCAACCAAAGGTATAATAAAATTGATAGCCATCTGAGTTCCTCATAGTTAAGTATGTACTATTTGTCAAATGAAAATAAGAGATATCATACAAGGGTACATTTCAGTTTTCAGTAGAATATATACTGTCCAGTAATATACCTAGCATTATAATGGTGACTTCTGAGTTAGCCTCATTTGTTTCTTAACTGGTTTTTTTTTTTACTAGTATGCTTATTATAAATTATAATCATACTTGTGATGGTTAGGTTTTGTTGTCAACTTGATCTTTTTAATTATCTTGGGTGGGTCTCTGAGGATGTTTACAGGAAGGCATCCTCTCAGTAGGGGGCAAGATGTAAAGAAGCTCAAAGAAAGAAGTAAACATCCTTTCCTGTGTGGGTAGTACAGGAAGGAAATTCCAGAGACTCAGGAAGCCATTAAGTCTGGGGAAGGGTTGTAAGACCCCCCCACCCTAAGCCTATATAAAGGGGAAGAAATTCTCTCCTGGCTCTCCTGCCTGTTTGTTATTTTGTGTGTATGGTGCTGGTGATGGGTTTTTCTCTCTGCTCAGACTTGTGAAAGAGGCCCAGCCTCTTTCACTGTTACGGAACTTCCTCTCAATCTGTAGTTTCAATAAATACTTTCCTCCCCCAAATTGTGCCTGGTTTGAAGATTCATCCCAGCGGCATGTGGCTGGTCAGAACAATCCTAAAATACATTTCATATAATAGATACAATAAAGATCATGAAAGGAAACAGTGTGATTTCACATTTATTAATTTTCTATAAATAAATGCACAAATAGATAACAGAAAAATCTTAATACAAGACCATATTAATAATATTCTTTTGGGGGGCTCTTCTGATACTTTTCCTTATCTGAAATTATATTTTATGAATTTTATATTTAATGTTAGATTTTATCTAAAAATACTAAATTATATTCCTGCTTAGTCTCCTTGTTGCCATCATGCATTGGCAAGAACCAATGAACTCTTTAAGTTTTAGGATTGAAAATGCTAGACTGATGGAAAGAATAAATGGAGACCATTTTGTTATGCATCTTTTTTGTTTTACAAGGATTATAATGAAATTTTACAAATGCAGTCTCCTTTATAAACTGTATGAAATTAAAATTTCTATTTGTCTCATGAGATTCCCCAGACAATTGGTATATGATCTTCATGTAATGAGAGTGTATAAGACTTGGTGAGAGTCTAGCCAATTATAGAGATTGAGAGACTATTGGAGGTATTCAAATAAAGAGAGAGGAAAACAGAATAGAGTTACCTTTTAGGTGGTTATGTGTTGATCAAGGGCTTGCTAAAGACAAAGGAACTTTTCAGAAATTGCGCAGAGAAAAAGTTGTATGTGTAACATCCCTCTTGAGATTGCTGAACATTTCACTTCTTCAAAATTTCAAATCATTTGCAAATGCCTTTTCTTTGATTAGATACAGACATCAATGAGAAAATAGAATTTGTTTACAAGATATTAAGTTGTAGCCAAGAAAACATATATACTCTTTCCTGGAGTACACATCATTTTTACTTAAAAGTAATCATGTATGCATCATCTCCTAATGTAATTATTTCACAGGTCAAGTGTCTTTTTCAGCATTGATTGCTAAGCTTATGCAGATAATTTTAAGTTACTTTGTTGTTTCAGACCAATTTTAATACTGTTTTAACAAGAGAGAAAATGAAAAATGAAAACATAATAAATGATCTTAGTGATAAGTTAAAAAGCACAATGCAGCAACAAGAGCGGGATAAAGGTTGGTATAATTTTGTAATTTTATTTTAAATTACTGTTGAAGATAAAAAAATTCATGTGAAAGTTTTTCAGTAAGTAATGTTTATTTCAATTTGTGGGGCTTTTAGATTTGATAGAGTCACTTTCTGAAGATCGAGCTCGTTTGCTTGAGGAAAAGAAAAGGCTTGAAGAGGAAGTCAGTAAACTGCGTAGTAGCAGTTTCATTCCTTCTCCACCTATAGTTGCAGCCCCAGAGCTTTATGGAGCTTGTGCACCTGAACTCCCAGGTGAAACAGATAGGTCAGCCATCGAAACAGCAGATGAGGGAAGAGTGGATTCGGCAATGGAGACAAGCATGATGTCTGTTCAGTAAGTATGTCTGCTTTCCACTGAGATCATCAAGTCATTTAAAGTTATTAGTGCCAAAACAGGATCATCGCCACAGCCATGTAATTCCAGCTACTAAAGACACTGAGGCAGGGGGATTATAAATTGAAAGCCCACTTAGGCTACAAAATGAGCTCAAGGCCAGTCTTGGCAACTTAAGTAAGTCTCTGTCTCAAAATTTAAAAAATGAAATATCATGGCTGGAGAGATGGCTCAGCGGTTAAGGCACTTGCCTCCAGTGCCTAAGGCCCCGGGTTCAATTCCCCAGGACCCACATAAGCCAGACCCACAAGGTGGTGGCCCTGGTGTTCGTTCTCTCTCTCTCTCTCTCTCTCTCTCTCTCTCTCTCTCTCTCTCTCGCTCGCTCGCTCGCTCGCTCTCGCTCTCTATATATCTCTCTGCTTGAAAATGAATAAATAAAATATTTATTTAAAAAATGAATATCAGCGATTGCAGTAGTAAATTAGAAGATTCTGAACAAAGGAAATATTTTTAATTCTACTGATTGTCCACAGCTCATGTAAAAGTGTAATTCAAAGTGGCAAGGCATAAGCATAGTAGGAGAACATGATCATTAGAAAGCATAAATGACAGAAGCTGGTATATAGCTTAGTTGATAGAGATTTTTAGCACCATATAAAACTGAGCAGGATCACACTCACCTATAATCCCAGCATTTTGGAGGTGGAGATAGGAGAATCAAAAGCTCATGATACCATCAACTACTCAGCAAGGCCAGCCTGGGATACATGAGACTCTTATCTCAACCAAAGGGGGAAAAAAAGAAAGAAAGAGAATGTAAATGACAAGAGATGAATCTAGTAAAATACATCCAACTATATTCTGCATAGACAAGAGGTAGTTTGAACTGTAGAGAAAGGCAAATGTAATGTGATAAAAAACAATCCATGGGAGGGAAAGCTTAAGCAATTCAAAAGGCTTTTAAAATTTAAGGAACTATTGTGAGACAATACATTTCACTTGAAAGTAGTTGTTAAAACCTTTTAGCTTTTTAAATGACATTGGTCAATTTTATGAATCAAAAGTGCTTTTAAAGCCGGGTGTGGTGACACACACCTTTAATCCTAGCACTTGGGAGGCAGAGGTAGGAGGATTGCCTTGAGTTCAAGCCCAGACTGAGACTACATAGTGAATTCCAGGTCAGCCTGGGCTAGAGTGAGACCTACCTCGAAAAACCAGAAAAAGTGCTTTTAAAATAGATTGAATTCTCAAGACATGACTCTCACAATAAACAATGAGGTAAAAGTAATTTTAAAATGTAATACAATTTAGAAAACTGAATAAGTACTAAATCACTATTTTTTAAAATTATATTTGTGTGTGTGTGTGTGTGTGTGTGTGTGTGTGTGTGTGTGTGTGTGTGTGTTGGCATGTATGTGGAGGCAGAGGGCACCCTTGGGGTGTTGGTCTATCCTTTCCATTACTATGTTTGAGACAGGGTATCTTGTTGTTTGTTGTTGAGAAGGCCAGGCTGGCTGGTCCTGTAATATTCAGGATTCCCCTGACTTTGCCTCCATTGCCATATGTGCATTACAAATGTGAGCACCAGTTTTGTTGTCCAGCTTTATGTGGATCCTGGAGTTTTGAATTCTTGTCAGCAGGCTTGTGGAGCAAGTACCTTTAGCGACTGAGCTCTCTCCATCATGCAAAATCTTAAATTTTCATATTACTAAATGGTACACATAGCTGAAAATTTTATTATGTACTTACAACATTGATTCCTGAAAATAGATATTTATGTATATTTATGTATTGATGTGAAAATAAGAATTGAGTTATTCCAAATTAAACAAAAGTACTGTAAACAAGCACTATTAAGGTGGTATTAATAATCATGTTCTCACTTTCAGAGAAAATGTTCATATGTTGTCTGAGGAAAAACAGAGGATAATGCTCTTAGAACGAGTAAGTAAATTCTCTTTTTGAAATGCTGGGTTAATAGTTGATCTTCTGAAAGCGTTTAGATAAACTTAATTCTGAACATACAGAATATCTCAATTTGTGTTTGTGAATTAAATCTTTTTCATGGTTAATTCTGTGGTTAATGTTTTGAGAAATCCTGTAATTTGTGACCCTAATGACTAAACTATTGGCAGTAATATCAGATCTCATTTGCATAACTTCCTAATGAATAGCATGAGGTGAATAAAGAGATCATTTTTATATAAAAATATATGAAATAATCGTTTTACTCCATATCACCTCAGAATTTAGCAGTGTAATATAAATGGGAATTTTTTTAGTGTTTTTAGAGATGATCAAAAATAGAAGAAAAGGCAATGAAGATTATGCTTTTAATAAAGAGTAATTGAAATAAGCGGCTGAAAATGGGCTTCTTTCCACTTAGATACAAAATTGTGTATATTTTACAAATCACTATTCAATGACAAATTATTTAGGCCTTGAAAATTTTAACTGTCTTGCAGTAAGCTTAATTATGGTATAAAACTGTAGGACAGTTGTACAAGCTTAAATTATGTAAAGATTCAAAGTCAAAATTATACAGATTTATTCAAATATATTTATTATTTTGTTATTAAGGAATTAGATGATTAAGCACCTTAATCACTTTATATATGTGTTGTGAACATAGGTTTCTCCTCTTAGATGAGACTTACTAGCAAAGTCTTTGGATATAAATACAGGTTCTGCAAATTCTACAGCTAATGCTAAAGTTTGACACCTGTATTAGTTTAGTTACCTTTTCATTGCTCTGACCCGAAGCAGCTTATAGAAGGAAGGGTTTGTTGGGGTTTACAGTTTGAGGTTATAGTCCATCATGGTGTTGGAGATTAAAGCAGAGCTGATCACATTTAGTCCACAGTCAAGAAGCAGAGAGCGAGGAATGCTGCTGCTCAGCTCCTTTTCTCCTTTTTATACAGTATAGGACTCCAGCCCATGGAATGGGTCCACCCACATTTAGCTTGCGTTTTCACTGAACCTAACCTACAAAATCCCTCACAGACATTCCCAGAGATTTTGTTTCCATGGTGCTTCTAAATCCTGTCAATGTGACAACCAAAATTACCCATCACAACAGTCATTGGTCTAGGGAAGTGTATCTAAACGTGTTTTCATTTTCATTAAAACAGTAAATAGAATATTTGGAAAAGATTCCTGAAAATCAGTATCTGTGTTAACCTCTCCAGAATTGTGTACATTAGTTTGAAGATAAGAATTTTGATCATCATTCTGTTTTTAAATGTATTTGAGTGGATATAAGGATAAACCACAGGTTTCTGATTTTCACCTGTAGACATTGCAATTGAAAGAAGAAGAAAATAAGCGGTTAAATCAAAGACTGGTAAGTTTTTTCTAGACATTTTTATTTTAAAATTATTTACATTTTGGGGCTGGAGAGATGGCTCAATGTTTAAGACACTTGCCTGCAAAGCCTGACTAGGGTTCATATTCTCCAGTACTCATATAAAAAGCCAGATGCACGAAGTGGTACATGTATCTGTAGTTCATTTGGAGCAACTGGAGGCCATGATGAGCCCATTCTGTCTCTCTGTCTCTGTCTGTCTCTCCGTCTCTCTCTCTCTCTCTCTCTCTCTCTCTCTCTCTCTCTCTCTCTCTCTGCTTGCAAATAAAAATAATTTTAAAACTCCTATTTAAGAAATCATTTACACTGTATTTCATTATGAATATCTTCCATCTGAAGGAAATATATTTTGGCTCACTTGTACTAATGTTAATTGAGCCACGTTAGTCATTGCAATTATTGATTCTCAGTGATGAGTCAGGTTAGAGTTATTGATTGAAAACAAGTACATCTTGTAGAATACTAAGATTGAACTGACCAAGTGGTTGAGTGCATGGAGTACCTACCTAGCATGCAAGAAGCCCTGAGTTCAGTCACTAGCATTCCATTGCCATACAACTGCATTAGGGAGGTAGGAGCAAGAAAAGATGTTCAGGGTCATCTTTGGCTACACAGTGAGTTGAAGGTCAGCCTGGGCTAAGAACCTCTCTTTAAAAAAATGAAAAAAGACCTTAAAGAATTGCCTTTCCCAGATTATCAGCTGTTGCAGTTCCTCCTTGCTTCAACAAACATCCAACCAGAAGCAGATTGCAGGAGGAAAGGGTTTATTTTGGCTTGTAGACTCTAGGTCTACAGACTCCATGATGGCAAGGAAAATAATGGCATGAGCAGAGGCTGGATATCACCTCTAACAGTAGGAGAGCATGGCAAAGGGAAGGTGGCTATAACACCTGTAAGCCTACCCCCCCCCAAACCACACCTCCAACAAGGTTCTAATTCTAAAATTGCCATTAGCTGGGGATCAAGCATTCAAAACACATGAGTTTATGGGGAACACCTGAAACTACCAGTCACCTAATATATGTATTATATAGTATCCCAAAGAGAATATAAGTTCCATTTGGTAGAGAGTTTATTCATGTTCTGGTTTTCTTATGGTACTAGGGTTCAAGATTCTTGCTTTTTGTTTTCTTTTGTTTTTGGCTCACCCCCCCCCCCAAAAGGGTCTCACTCTAACTCAAACTGACCTGGAACTCAGGCCTTGAACTATGGCAGTCCTCCTATCTCTGCCTCCCAAGAGTTGAGATTAAAAGAGTGCACCACCACACCCAGCTCCATTATTTAATTTTTATTATTTTTGTTTCAAAAGTCTTATTTTTTAAACTACTGTTTCTAGCACCTAGAATAGTAACTTGTATACCACAACATGCTCCATTGAGATCCAAAGAGCCACACATGTCTGTATCAAGTATTAAAATGGGAAGCATGTTTTCACACAGATTTTACAACTATATTTACATGGCTTTTTCTAAACTCAAACCTTTATAATAAGAACAGAAAAGTATTGAGCTTTAACTGTTCCCTTCTCCTATCTCTTCTAAAACATTGAGACCTACAGTGTTTGCGACAGTGTTTGCATGAGAATGAAGGAAATTTAATTCATTAGAATTAGATTTCATAAAAAGAAATCCATACTTATTCTTGAATTACACACCTGGGTCCTTTGCTTAGGAAAATAAGATAGGCAGATTTTTTTAACGCTTTTAGGTCCTAAACCTTAGAATTCATGACCTAGTATCACCAGATGATGTGATAAATGATTGAAGCCTCCTAGTATAGAATAGCCCCAGCTGAAGTAGAGCAGCTACCAAGCAGCCAGTAGTTCCATCACAGTGCCTTTCATTGGGAGAGCAGATAGGTGGCCCCCACAGCTTTCCTTGTTTGTGGTCTCTTAGCATAGTGATTAAACTGAGGCATTCCATGAGTTAAGATATGACAGGAGGGGGTGTTCCCAGCTCTCAGAACTAGTTCACCCATGTTAACTATATTAGTAATAAAAATTTGAGTAAGGTTATTTTTAAGCATATTTTGGGGGTTTGATTTGATTTTGTTGCTGATCCAAAAGGAAAATGTTTTTCAAATTAGGTAATGTGCTAGATTTCTTAACCTTCTGAAGACATTTAAGACTTTCTGTAATGTAAATGAAATGTAATTCTAAAGTCAGTTTTTAATCCAGTTCAATTAAATAAGTAAAAAAAGTTTGTAAATTTGTGTAATGAAACTTAACTGCTAAAGGAATTAATGAACATTAATGAACATATATACTACATTAGTGTGGGCTCCAATTTGACCACAAATTTAAACACACTTCTTTGTCACTTAATGTACAATGCTCATGAATGTTGTTATTTGTTTCAGATGTCTCAGAGCATGTCTTCTGTATCCTCTAGGCATTCTGAAAAGATAGCTATTAGAGAGTAAGTACCTTGTTTTTTATATTTTGTGGATACTGACTGTCAATGAAAATGTGTGAGAATAATTGTTTAGGTCCATGTTCATCAAGACAAATGCTCAAGAGTAGTCACAATTTTGACTCTAGTTAACATTTCAACTGGTGTCATCTGTTAAAAATCACTTGTCTTATTTTTCATTTTAGATTGGAAAAATCTTGATTTTTAGGTTGGTGGCTCCTCATTTTTGTGCCTTATTTTATTTGCTACAAATTTATATACCATAGTTTGAAATTGATCAGTTGAACAATTTAATAGCTCTTCTGGATTACATTACCCCATGTCTGTAGACTATTTTCAGTGAGCTCTGGGATAATAAAAGCATTATTAACAGCTCATAAATAATAGCCTTTTATAGCTAACAGGACACTTACAAAAATTACTAAACCTTATTTAGTCATGCATTTATTTAGTTTTTTTTTGGGACAGGATCTTCTTTGAATCCCAGGCTACCCTAGAACTTGCCATATTACTTCAGCTTTCTGGGGTTATAGCATGTGTCACAGTATCCAACCCGAAATACATTTAAAGACCCCTTCCTCTTTTATTTATAATAGGTCTTTAGCCAATTCTTTAGTCAGATATCTATTGTTCTTCAAAACCCTTTCATTTTATCTTAGGGTGATTTAAAAGAGCAGGATGGTACTTGTTATCACCAACTGTATGTCAAATCAGTAAACTCGAAATAACTGCCTCAGAAGGCCTTTCCTCCACTTCAGTATTGTACCAAACTGTGCTTGCAATATCATTATGGACCAATAAATATTTGGGGGATAACCAATTAATGAATTAATTGCTATGCTTTCCTAAGCCAGGCTTTGTGGCACATTCTTGCAATCACTGCACTAGAAAGGCAGGAAGATTTCAAGTGTGAGGCCAACCTTCCTGCCTGATGTGGCTCACTGTCAGCTGGAGGAACTAATTCATAAAGTGATCCTGACACTTAAGAAACCAGAGGTTAATTTCTGAGACCTGTTAATGTCTTGTGCAACATGTCTAAGAAGACTCAAAAGAGACACCACTTAGGTGTGCATGTGGACAGTTGCACCTGTTTCATCAGTCTGCTCCTTTACACTAGGTTGACTAATACTATGATGATGAATTATATCTTATGCTTATGTGTCTTGATATGAAATGAAAGATAACGGAAATAATCATGTAACAGAGTACTTTTCCTACCTTTATTTAACCCAGTTTTTTTTTTCTTTTTCAAATTCGATAATGGAATTTTATTAAAGAAGCTGGGTAGAAAACAAAAGGATGTTACGTAAATGTCAAACCAATAGTGCTATATGTAGTTAAGCTTTTCAGAACATTGTTGTTCCTCAGTATCTTCAAGTATTGGTTATGGTCACCTCTACCTAGTATCCAGAGTTCTTGGTTGTTAAGGTCCCTTCTGTTATATGGAACAGTATTTGCATGTTACCTGTGCACATCCTCCTTCACTGATTAGTTATAATGCCAAATACAAATGCTTTGCAAACAGTGTGATGATGCATTGTGTATGAAGTATTGACAAGGAAAAATATTTATACATATAGATCAGTACAGATGGATCCACAATTGAATGAGTCCCACAAACACAGAGGGTTGACTCAGCATACTTGAGTTTTCAGTAGAGTGATAATAACTCTAGAATAATAGCATTCCTCCTTTTTTTCCTCAGTTTTCAGGTGGGAGATTTGGTACTTATCATCCTAGATGAGCGGCATGACAATTATGTGTTGTTTACTGTTAGCCCAACTTTGTATTTTCTGCATTCAGAGTCTCTGCCTGCCCTGGATCTCAAACCAGGTGAGGGCGGTAAGTGTCACATCCAGGTCTAAACTGTTAATTTTGAGCGGAGGGAATATACACCAATAAAGTCACTAGGAGAGAACTCCATTTAATTTTTTTTCTAAAATTGCCATTATCCACATAATTTTTGCGGATCATTGATAATTTAATTTCAGAATATACAATAATTGAATATTCCCATACTCTTATAATTGCAGAATTGTCAGAAATCTCATGTATAATCCTTCTAAATCTCAGTAAGTGCTTGTTTGTTTATGAAGTCCATTCCTAGTTTTGGATAAAAAAATAAGAGCTCTCCAAATTATGTCTTTTCTATTCAATTTATGATGTTCCTACCTTGTTTTTCATTATATTCCATAAGTTTTTGGAAAAGGCAATGAACTTGTTAAATATGCCATGGCCTGTTGGATTATTAAAGAATTAAAGAATTCAAAATGAACACAATAGATACCTTGCTATTCTTAGCCTCAGTAGAATTCTTTAGAAAAACAATAGACCTATGTCAGTTTCTGTTTTTGCTTGGAGGGGCCTATAAACAAATGCCTGCTTTGGACTAGGGCATATCATATGTCATCATGGCTTTTTGGTAATAGGCTATTTTAAAATTGTTCATAGGGTAGTAGTCCTGTAACTATGAAAAAAATCTGAAGATAAGCTCAATTTTTTTAACCTTTCTTTTTTTAATATATTTTATTTATAAATTTTTCAAGCAGATATATATATATATATATATATATATATATATATATATAGAGAGAGAGAGAGAGAGAGAGAACCAGGGCCACCACCTTGTGGGTCTGGCTTATGTGGGTCCTGGGGAATTGAACCCAGGGCCTTAGGCACTGGAGGCAAGTGCCTTATCCACTGAGCCATCTTTCCAGCCCTATAACCTTTCTTTTTTTGAGACAAGGTCTCAAATGTCTGAGACTGGCCTTGAACTCTGTATCTGAGGCTAGGATCAGGACTCCTGGTCCTCCTGGCTCTTTTAGGTGATGGGATTATAAGCATATGTCACCACACCAGGCCTTCATCTTCCTTTCTTCCTCCCTTCCTCTTTTCCTCCCTTCCTGTTGTGGCTTTTTGTTTTGTTTTTTCATTTGTCTAAACTCTTTATTTAATTGTGGAGTTTTTATTCTTTATAGTGTTGGAGATCAAACCCAAGGCCTTGTGCTCTGCCATGAGCTACATACATCTCCAGCCCTTCAATTTTTTATTTGAAAATGATTTTTTTTTTGTTCAAAAATTCCTGTCAGAGCCAGGTGTGCACGTCTTTAATCCCAGCACTTTGGAGGCAGAGGTAGGAGGATTGCTAGCTTTGAGTTTGAGGCCAGCCTGAGACTACAAAGAGAGTTACAGAACAGTCTAGGCTAAGAGTGAGACCCTACCTTGAAAAAGTAAACAAAACTGTCAAAGAAAATCAAAATTCACCTGTTAACATTTTGCTCTATTTTATGTATCTTCTATGTGCAAATATGCACAACTGTTGGGGTGAATTTACCTCTTTGTTTAGTGTTGCTAGAACAGTAAAAAATTGTCCTTTCCATTTTCAATCTCCCATTTCAGAAGAATACCACTTCTAGACTTAATTTTTCTCTTTTAACCATTTATTGGTTGTTAATTGAGTACCAGTTGTCCTCACAGTGTGGCGCAAGGCACTGTAGCTGTGGGTATGAGAAGGGTGCTATGTTGTTTGAAGCAATTCACCTCAAAGAAAAGATCTGCACAAGATCAACTGTCACCTTTCCATTATGGACTTCAGAGGCCTATTCTCCCTGAGGAACTATGGGCTAGGGCTGGGGGAGACATTTTCTTCAGTGATATATCCTTTGGTGTAAATAACATTTCACCTAGGTTCAACTGTCAACTGGAGTGGAAGGGGGCCAAAAGAGGGCGATGAATAAAAATTTTTTAAAGTGAAGTTCTTTTTTTTTAATCACCTCTTTGATCTGGAAAGTATTTTTTTCCACTTTGAGAAATGCAGGGCATCTTTATTAGTTCTTTCAGTAGGTGGCAATGTTGAGTCAGCCTAGATTATTTGTTCATAGGTCTTAGATTACTATCGTATATACTTAGTAAATCAGCATTAAAAGCATATCTGGTTGAAGAGTAACACAAGTTCAGTTTTAACAAATTATTAAGCATTTCATTGATTTTAGCAGTTTTAAAATTTTTACATTTTCTTTAAATCATGAGAACTTCATTAATGTTTTAGTCTGGCTTTGTAAGAATAATTTAACTTTAAAAAATAAAGTCATAATTTATTCATTAGCTTCAGGTGCATCTAGAAGACCCTGGGTACTTGGAAAAGTAATGGAAAAAGAATACTGTCAAGCCAAAAAGGTAAAAACTATACCCTTAGTATAAACCTAGGCATTTACTTCTATAAAAATTGTTACTTGTACTATTTGGCCTATTTTCTCATTTGAATTAATTTGAGTGTAAACCAACAGTTTTATACATATATTGTCTTTAGATAGAACAGGTAAATTGCTAACAATCCATCCATGTATAAAGAAAAAATTTAGCATTTTGGTTTGACTGCTAAGTTCTAGTGTATTCATGTATAAAAACACCCCTGCATAATTGGTAGTGATAGGGAATTCTGTATGTAGATTTGATTTATACTTGTTTTCATACTCCACCCCAATTGAAAAAAAATGGCATAAAGTATGTGGCATCTAGTAGTGAATTGGATGAGCCAAGCGTGGTAGCTCATACCTGTAACCACAATATTCAGGAGGTGGGGCTAGAGGCTGGCTGGGCCACAGAATAAGGCCTTGACTCAAAACAAGGTTTGGCCGCACACACCTGAATCTCAGTCCTTGGGAGACAGACAGGACACAAGGCTGAGTCCAATCTACATAGGTCCAGGCCAGCCAGGGATACATGGCCAGACCCTGTGTCAATAAAAGGAAGAGGTCTGAAATTGGTGAATCTACTGAGCAGTCCTCCTGGCTCCCTGATACTTTAATTTTCTCTAGCAGTAGCTATAAACTTTTTCCTCTACCAGTACTAGTAATCCATTTCTCACCCCCACACCCCTAGCAGGCTGTAGCAGTGAATAGCATGGTAGAAGTTCATCTGCATAATTTGATTAATCATTCAGATTGATTAATTGATTCCCTTTTTTCTTTTCCTCTTAGGCGCAAAACAGATTTAAAGTTCCTTTGGGGACAAAGTTTTACAGAGTGAAGGCTGTGTCATGGAATAAGAAAGTATAACTTACAGAAGAAATTACTGTTCTATGTCATTTTTCTAATTTGTCCTCCAGCACCCATAAATCACTCCAAAAACAGCCTACCATCTTTTTATACAGAAGTCAACATGACAGTTTACTTCATTGGTGGACATTGCTCACTTTTTAACTGGCTACATTTTAGGAACAATAAATTCATCAAAATTCTTGGCTGAATTAAAATGGTTTGGTGTTTTGTTTTGTTTTGTTCACCAAAATAACTAGAAATGTGGACCAAACTAGTTCATTTTTTTCCAAAGGGCATAATCTGTACATTGTGGCTTATGACTAGCCATATGAATTGCCTGTTAAATATTCATTAGCTTAAACTTAGATATTAAATATTATTGCCAGCATTTGTCCTTTTGTGAACTTGGTATCAGAATACTTGCACTCTAACACGTTCTTTATAAAATGTATAAATTCCTCAAAAGTATTTGAAGAGGAGTGTTATTGCATGCAGATAATCATAAGTTTGAGTTTGCCTCAGTGGATTGCTAAAGCAAATTCCCTCATTTTTTTAATGCCCTTTGATGTCTCAAAAAAAAAAAAAAAGAAACCCTGTAATTTGTCTGACTTTAAGATCAGCCATAAATAATCAGAAACTTTCAAGAGCACTTTCCACAATAGGTTATCTGAGTTCTACAGGGAAAATCTGCTCTTTTGGCATTTTCCAATGCAGGGCTCAAACTTCCTCAAAACCTTATGACTGTTGAGAATAATCATATTGATGAAATCGTAATTCATGGTTGGGTTTCAGAAAAAGATATTCATTGTACATTAACCATTTAGAAGTCATTTAAATAATAAAATATTGTAAAAACCTGTACAATTTTAAGATAATAAAGATTTGAAAGTGTAAATGTGTGTGCCTTTTAAAGAAGGTTACATTTTTAATATATTTAAGTGATTGCTGGGAAGTATGGAAAAATTGTTCTGTATCAGAGAGAAACGTGTTTATTACAAAAATGTTCTTTATATATTATGTAACAGGGTAAAACAGTGTTATATAGAATAGAATTATGTAAACTAGACCAGTACAGAAGGTGTCATTGAGGAAAGGTAGTTGACTTGGAAGAGAATTTTTTCAGGTTTGTTGCTAGAGATCAGTAACAAAATGATTCTTTTTCAGAAAATATTTAATTTCTTCATAAAAATAAGTTGGATATTTTTATAAATATGTAATCTACTACTACAAAATGGAATAAATATAGTGTATAGAATACTGAATTTGACAACAGATTAATGAATAAATGAACAAATGATTTCATATGTTTCTATTCAGTCCTTCCATAACATCTTTATGCAAAGACTACAAGTGTAACAAATGACAATATATGGTGTTTAAAAAAAACAGATTGGCTTGTGTCTGACTACATCTGCTAGGTAGGCCATTTTTACTTACTGTCCTTAAAATTTAATGTGTAGTCATTGTGCTGTGGAATTGTGTGCCATTCTCATGATGTCAAACTCCATCATTAATATTGATCTTTAATGTTAGATGTGGTTGCTTGATTGCATTTTTTTCTGTACTGTTTTATATTCATCATCAATGTTACATATATCCTTCAAAAGAAAACAAAACTGAAATGATTTTATTACATGAAAGATGGAGGAAATCTAAACTCTAGCTTTGGATAATGAAAAACAATACAGTGTGCTTTAGAACCAGAATGCCTGGTGTTCATTTCAGATGAGTTGTATAAATCCTGAGTCCTCATTTGTCTGATTACAGGATCTACCTAATAAGTAGGATTTTATACCTTCAATGAAATTAGAAGTGTTAGTGATTTGAGCAGTTACACTTGACACTCAATATATGTTAGCTGTTAGATGTCTTTATACTATAGTCACTCCAGTGCAAACAAAAATGTAGCTTTATGGGAGCTTATGTTGTTACAGTTACCTTCTCATTGGTGGCACAAAGCACCTAACCAAAAGCAGCTTGTGGGAGGAAAGAGTTTTTGACTCCAGGGGAAGCTCCATGATAGCAGGGGAAAATGTGCATGAGTAGAGGCTGGTCATCATCTCCTGGCCAACATCAGGTGGACAACAGCAGCAGGAGAGTCCCCATGGACTCTAGCAAGCCAGAGCTAATAAAGCATCAAGGTCCACCCCCAACAACATACGCCAGCAAGGCTTTGGTTTCCAAATTGCCATCCACTGTGGATCAAGCATTCAGAACATATGAGTATGGGGGGAGTGGGATATCTAATTCAAGTCATTCCAGTGTGATAGTACACGCCTGTAATCCCAACAGACTGAGTTCCAGACCAGCCTGGGCAACATAAAGATTCCATTGAGAGAGAGAGAGAGAGAGAGAGAGGAGAGTAAAAATTATTAAGAATAAGTTACATAGATATTTTCAAAAAGAATGTCCAAAATGTTGCATTCCTGTGGTCCTAAACACAAGATCCCAAGTTCAAAGCCAGCTTGAGTTAACAATGTCTCAAAAAACTTGACAGTGAGAAAACTCATATAAACTTTTGTTTCTTTGGAAAAATGACCAAGGAATAAAAAATCCTTTAAAAGTAGGGACTGGGGAGATGACTGTCAATAAATGTTTGCCCCATGAATATGAGGGCTTGAATCCAGATCTTCAGCATTCAAGCCAGGTATGATGGCATGCAGCTGTACTCCTGGCACTGTGGAGGAGGGGCTTGCTGGCTGGCTAGACCAGCTGAATTAGTGAGCTCCAGGTTCAATGAGAGGCCCTATAATTGAGGAAGACACCAGACCTTGACCTCTGACTTCCACATGCATGTGTGCACACCTGCCCACAGGTACAAAAATATAGTAAGGCTTAGGAGATGGCTCAATGAATAAAATACTTCCTAAGCAAGTGAGTATCTGAATTTGGATTCCTAGAACCTACAAAGAGCTAGATGCTGTAGTAGGTTTCTGTAATCCCAGCACACCTACTACAAGGAGGAGAGAATCTGCAGGGAGCTCAAAGGCCAGTTAGCCTGGCAAATGAACATTAAGCAAGGAGAGACCTGTCTCCAAGGTGTGGAAGGTAAGAACCAACACCCATATCCACATACAGGAACATACAACTGAGGTTTGTGTATTGCAGAATTCCTGTTCTATTTCTTAATTTTGCTGACTATAAGAGGGTTTCTTTAGCCCATTTTTGTGTTATACTAAATTATGTGGCTATACTCTAGTCTCAATTTATATTTTATTTTCTTACAAAATATAAAAATTTTTACCTTAACATCCCCACTTACCTGTATATCTTACTTGTTATTTGTTCATTAGAATTTGCAGATGATGGCTATACTCTGTTGAGCCAAATCCTGAACTATGGTGACATTTTCCTTTTTACAGCTTTTAAGCTTTATTTGAAGATTTATATATATCATCATGACCAGCTTCATTCACATGGGTTCCAGAGACGGGACTCGGGTCCTCATGCTTGCAAGGAAAATACTTTTCTTACTGAGCTATTTCTCCAGCCTCCTTGCTTGCTTACTCTTTTATCCTGAGTAAAGTTACCCGTGTGAAAGTGAGTAAGTTAATATCAGTACTTTGAATTTTATCTATTTGTTGAACATTTGAGTGCTACATATGAATATATGTATTTTGTCCAAGTACTTTTTTCAATGCTTTTGTATATATCCTTAGAGGATAACTGCTAGAACTTACCGTGTCTTCACCTTTCTAAGGAACTGCTGCTATTATTTGCCACAGTGACTGAACCATTTTATACTCACCAACAGTGTGAAGGTTCCAATTTCTCCAAATCTTCACTATTTTCCTTTCATTTTTTATAGTCTATCCAGTGGGGATTTGTGAGTCTGCATACCTTTGTTGGAAAAATATTAATTTTTAGCTTATTTTTATTATCTGTTACTTTTAAGTTATAAAAATTCTGTATTTTGAGTTATAAAAATTGTTATATGCATTTATATGTTGTAAGTTTCATTTCCTCAACAATCTTACATGCACAAAATTTAAATATTTTATTAAGTTGGACTTAGCTAGCTTTAATCTACTTTGCTTGTGCTTTTGGTGTCATCTGAAGAAACCATTGTTCAATCCAAGGTTGTATAGATGTATTTATGGTTTTTTCCAAAAGCTTTACAGATGTCATTTTGAGTTTTTTTTTTTTTTTTTGGTTCATGGTAGGTTTCAAAAGTACTATTTTATAATGTCCATTGATCCCAGAATACTTGAAAGACTATGTCAAGTCCAGACATAGTTCTGCATGCTTGGATTGCCCGCCTTCAAAAGGCTGAGGCAGGACTATCTAGAGTTAAGGTCAGTTTGGGCTATGCAGTGATACCCTATCTCAAAAAACACGGATACTCTGTATCTTATATGTATATGTATGTATGTATGACAGTGCCACAATATTTTGATTACTATTGCTTATCAGAAATATTAGTCCTCCAACTTCATCTTTTCCAGTATTGCTTTTGCTTTAGGGGTCCTGTTAGAGCCCATATGAATTTTAGGATTAGTTTTGTAATTTTGGAAAGAGTCATTGGGATTTTGATAGGAATTACATTGGATCTGTAAATTTGAATATTGCCATTTTAACAATAGCAAGTCTAATTTATGAACAAGGATTTTTTTTCATCTATGTCTAGTTTCAGGAGTGTTTTCTTTTTCTTTTAAAATGCATTTATTCATTTGCAAGCAGAGAGAGAGAGAGAGAAGAATGGGCACACCAGGGCTTCCAGCAACTGCAAAGAACCCTAGAGGCCCATGCCTCTATTATATAGGTCCTGTGTAGATCACATTGGTCCCTGTGAGGTCATGAATACCATAACCACTTTGTGTCTGGAAGTCAGTATTACAGACTCCTCCCTTTTCTTTGGCTCTTACATTTTTCCATCCACCTCTTCTGCAATGGTTCCTGAGCCTTGGAGAATGTGATAGAGATGTCTTACTTAGTGCTAAACACTCCACTGTCCCTTCTTCTCAGCACTTTGGTGAGTTTTGAGTCTCCCCAGTGCTCATCACCATCTGAAAAGAGAAGCTTCTCTTGTCAAAAGTGAGAGTAGTATTAATGTATGGGCAATTGGTTGGGTGTAAGATCTCCATTTAGTCAGACAACAGTAGTAGTTTCCCTGCTAGAGTTTATTACCTTCCCATCCCTAGGCTTTTGATTTGGTTTAAAGTACCAGGCATGAATTCCCTCTTGTAGAGTAGGCCTGAGGTCCAATCATAGAGCAGTTGGTTTCACCCACAACAGATATGCCACCATTGCACCAGTTGGCACATGTGTCCTGGCTGTCCAGCATAAAGCCAGTAGGGTCCACTGCTGGTTAAGAACATTGGGACGTGTGATGGTTAGGTTTTGTTGTCAAATTGATCTTTTTAATTATCTTGGGTAGGTCTCAGGATGTTTACAGGAAGGCAGCCTCTCAGCAAGGGGCAGGATGTAAAGAAGCTCAAAGAAGCTGAAAGTAAATATCCTTTCCTGTGTGGGCCATGCAGGAAGGAAATTCCAGAGACTCAGGAAGCCATTAAGTCTGGAATAGAGTTGTAAGACCCCACCCTAAGCCTGTATAAAGGAGAAGAAATTCTCTCCTTGGTCCTCCTGCCTGTTTGCTATTGTGTGAGTGATGTAGGTGATAAGTTTTTTTCTCTCTGTTCGGACCTGTGAAAGAGGGCCAGCCTCTTTCGCTGTTACCGAACTTCCTCTCAATCTGTAGTTTCAATAAATCCTTTCCTCCCCAAAACTGTTCCTGGTTTGAAGATTCATCCCAGCGGCACGTGGCTGACTACGACAGGACATTTGCAGCAAGTTGGCAGCTAGTCAAGAGGGAGGAGGCTTTCAGCTCAGCTCCATCTTGATTTCTCAGTGACCCGCAGCCCAAGCAAGTGGAGTCTTCAGTAATTGGACCTTATCATCTTGTTCTAGTGGAAAGCCTAAAACCACCTCTTTTTGTAATACTGCCTCTCACAGACTGACAAGTTTTTCTGTCATTTGTCTTTTCTTACCTCACTATAATAGCTAACATAAGCCAATACACATACCTTGAACATGCCCTAGCAGTATCTTTGGCAATCACAAATTTGTTGGTTTAGCAATTTGTTTTGGCTACTCTAATATATAGGTCATTTTTGTAGCTTTTAGTAGCGTTTTCTTTTTTGGTTTTTCGAGGTAGGGTCAAACTCTAGTCCAGGCTGACCTGGAATTCACTATGTAGTCTCAGGGTGGCCTCGAACTCATGGTGATCCTCCTACCTCTGCCTCCCGAGTGCTGGGATTAAAGGCGTGCGCCACCACGCCCGGCACATTTTCTTTATTTTTTCAACTTCTACTGGTTTTATTTTTTCAACTTTTACTGGTAGTTTCTTTCTATTCCCACTTACATCATCAGACAGTACAACGTGTTCTGGGTTTTCATTACATCAGAATCTCACAATTGGCACCTACTTTGTATTTCATGTTGTATAACTGATTTTTTTTTTTTAATTTAGACAACTAAGATAACATCATGTATTTGCTCATTTGGCTGCAATCACTGACCACAGCTGGGACTAATGATCCTTATAATGTCCTCATAGATTATATTTTGGTTTGCAATGCCTTGTAGAGCACCTATCAAAATTGATTCCTACACAGTGCAGCAGCATTCCTGTAAGAGTGATAAGAAAGAGAGACTTAGGAGTCATGAAACTGTGACCACATTCTTTGGGTCAGAGTCAGAGTCAACCTAGATTTAACCAGCAGTAGCTTGGGGAAAAGTTTTTTAAACAATATTACTTTTTAAAGTTGGATCTAAGATAACTCTTGTTCTTTTTAAAGATTTTTAAGACCTGCTGGTTGGGAAGTAACTCTATGGTAGGCCCTTACTTAAGCATGAGACCCTGGGTTTGATCTCCAGCACCACAAAAAAAAAAAAAAAAACAAGCAAAAATCCTGTGGTTTAAGTCAGCCAAACTTAATAATGTTAATTTTCATAGGTATACCTACTTTAATAGTTACTAGTGATTACTGGGATGCAGTTAAAACTTTTATTAATGCCCGCTTTATTGATAGCTCTGTTAATCATACTCTTTGTGCATAAACAAGCAGTCTTTGGCCAACTTTTTAAAATACTTTGTATAATTTATAATCTTTATGGGTAAGGTGGAAATTCAAACAATTCTTAACATAGTGTTAAGAAGACTGAACAGTCAACAGTAAGCTATTTGGTTTACATACTTCTTATGTGTCTCAGACTTAGAGACCATTTAGAGTAGCACTGCCTGTTTGTTTTATTCCCACCTTAAAAGAAATCCTAGCAATACCATTTGTAATGTTAGGAAGTAGCAGTCCTCAAGATAGAAGTTATGTCCTCCATTTGTTATTCTAATCAAAGCAGTAATTCTCTGCATGGGTCCTGTCACAGTATACCCAAGGCTGTCTTTCTGCAAGAGCCACACCCCTCTGGAACCATTTGCAGACAACCTTGTTGCTGCTTTGCTCCCTTTTCTATCATAGCGGGGTGCTACATAGGTCTGCCAGAAGCAGGAATCCCTTCAATGGTACTCAATTTTGAGGTTAACGATTTCAGGAATTTCCGGTACTTCCCATGGCTCTCAGCAGCTATTTTTATAAATGTTAGAACTTGCTTCAGAATTCTCTAGTTTTCTGGAACTTAATAGTAAAGATGCTTTTGATAGTCTAATTCCAAATTGATGTTGTAATCCCCTTTCTTAGCTGCTTCAGAAATGCTATCATTTAATTCCTCCCATGCAGCAGTTTTACTCAGTGAAGAGTTAATGTACATGTCACTTGTAATCTCTTTGGAATTCTGTTCTGCCAGTGGATGATGTCTCCTTAAGCAGCTCAGGCTCCTAACTTGATGGCTTAATTTCCTTAAAGAATTGAGTCCTTAAGCTTGACTCTTTAAAATTGTCTAGGCTATCTCATAGCCAAAAACTATGCCTACATTCTTTTAGTAATTTCTGTTGTCATGTAGTACAAATTTCTCTCTGCATCTAGCCTATTTGAGAAGTGTTGCTTCTGGAGGTACCATACGACCTTTAAAGCAATGTATGCATTTTCTGCGCTTCCTAATAGAAGTCCTACTTTCCCCCTTCTGATTCCTTGCCACTTTCTAGTTAGTTAGCACCTTTGTAAAAGCTACTGCATTTTTATGAGTATTTCTCAGATTTAGTTTGTACCATCAAAGAATGTGAGGCAACCTGAATGTGCAGCTTACTGTGGAGTTGGATGATGACCATTTCACACTGTGTAAATTCTACCAGAGGCCATTCTTACTAACAATATGAAAAGGAATCATGTATATTTAAAAATGTATTAAATACCCTATAAGTAATATACCCTATTAAATGATAAGAATATTTAGGAATACTACTCTGAGAATTTATTCATCACTCCAGCTCTGAGAAGCCCATGTGGACTTGGGAATGGCAGACTAGTCACCTTCTAACTCTAGATCTTGATATTTCCCAACAAACCCTCTCTACCTAGTAATCAGTGGTGTCTAGAAGGACTTGGGTACTCTGTAAAGTCATAGAAAAGCTTCGAGCAACAAGCTTTGATTTACAGTCTGTCCATTCTTAATAATTAGAGTATTGTCTGCTGAGATAGTTGAAATCTTGCTCTATGAACTATCGGCAGTTCTTCAGAGCACCAGGAGGTAGGTAAGGATATATTTGTTACCTTTACATTGCTGAGATAGAATGCGTGACAAAAGCAACTTAAAGAAGGAAAGATGTGGCTCACGATTTCAAGGGATGCTATCATGTTGGAGAAACTCAGGTCATGGAAGCAGAAGTGTATTGTGTAGGCTGGTGACATCAGGCCAACCTGGAAGTGGCTAGGGAGAATGTACCTCTCCACCAGTGTCCTACCTCCTTCAGCTAGGCCCCACCCTCCAAAATCTTCAAACCTCCCAAAATAGAAACAGCTGGGGACCAAACATTCAAAACATTTCGGATTTGGTCTAGAACAGCTTGTGCTTCTAGCTACGATGCCAAGATAAAATGACTCCAGCCACAGCATATGTGAGATCTTATCTGAATTTTAAATACTAATTACTTTCCTTTTGTGTCAGTGCAATTGTGACTAATAAGAATCTTCACACTGTTTCCTTATAAATTAATTTCAGCAATCAGTAGTACTAATTTCCCCCAGAGTTTTTCATAAATGCAGACCATACCACAGAGGGTTTTATTCTGGTATAAACCAAAATGATACTTATTTCTGATAATTAATATAGTTGCCAAGAGAACTAAGCTAGTAAATGAATTATCTGCCCTTATTGAAAAAATGAATTATAAAAAAATTACTGGAGAACTAGAGATCCAAGGAAAGGCCTAGTAGCTGGCTGTGGGGCCCAGCTGCAGAAACCTGTTATGGGGATATATATGCCTTCTTAGTGTTCACATCCTGGCAGCTCTCTTCCCTTTTCCAGGGCCTTTTTTTTTTTTAAACAAACTGTGTGAGTGCTGCCTTTTTCAGTTGATCATAACTTGAGCCTTTAAGATGATAATTGCACAGTAGGTCCTCCCTTTCTTAGACTATCCAAATCCTGGTCTTGATTGAGTTTCTCTGAAAATTCCTAAGCATGCATCCACCCCTTTGGACTATTTCTCCATTTATCTCAAAAGCTTTTCAAGCTTATTCTTGTTCAGCCTCTGTAGTTTGTTGTTGTTTATAAACTAGTCTTCCATTGGAATCACATTGTCATATATTTTAAAATTTTGAGCTAATAAACCTTCTCAGTGACTGTCTCATATTGTTTCAATAGTTTAAGTGCAACTGCATGTCAGTAAAATTTTATTAAAATGATATTGTTGCTTAACATTAAAATGGTTTTATATAGTCACATAACAGGGAAATACAATAAAAATCTTTTTGTTAGGAAGACTAAAGGAAAATGCTTACAATTACAAAGTGGAAGTTTATTATAATTGCACATTTATTACAAAATTTTCTGAAATTCTTTTCAAAGTTTTTTTAGGAAATAATATATTCATGATTACTATAAGCCAGGTATAGTGGTGCATGCTTGTGGTCCCAGTACTCTGGAGACTGAGGCAGGTGGATCTCAAAATTCAAGACCTGCCTGGGCTGCATAGTGAGACCCTGTCTCAAAAACAAGCAGTCAAATGAAACCACAAAGATTATTGTAGCAGCAGAGGTAGATATCACTAGAAGTAATGGTGGCTGTCATGCTTCCTTCCTTCTGCATGTTAAGGGAAAACCTCCTTTGAAAGAGTATGGCTCATCAGACAAGGAAAGTGTCTTCTGCCACAATACTTTTGTGATAGTGAGAACTGCCCTACTAGAGAAAATAGTCCATGTTTTCAAAGATAAGACTCAGGAATTTGTTATGCCAGTGTTACTCATATCTGAATTTACACTGTGTACTTGAAAGAAATTCACCTTATGCATTCTGATCAGGAGCAAACAAGGTGAGCCAGTTACACCTTACTAGTAGGCCATAATAGTACTGGCAGAAAAGCTGGAAAATACCCTCTGCAGGCCCCGCTGCAGCTGCCTGCGGCCAGTGCCACAGCCAACTTCTTTCAGTATTGTACCTTGCCCAAGATTAATGCCCATAGTCAGACTTCATAGTCATCAAAAATACTTTAGTTGAGCATAGCCATAATTGCTTGATAAATCTCATTGAGAACTTGTTTTCTCTGTAAAATCCCCATGCTTTGTACAAACTCTGCTACCTACAGGTATTCTATGATACAGTGTAACATCTGACGAGGCACAGAACACTTCCTTCATATAATTGAAAAGAAATTATGGCTGCCCTAGGTTGCTTTTTTATTTCTCTGTAAAAAAAAAAAAAAAAATCTCACCATTTTAGTGCTGACAACAAAGTGAAAGTGATTTCCTATACTTATATTTTCCTTCCCTGGATTTCAGAAAGCTTACCTGCTTCAGAGACACTAACTGGTAGTTGTAGGATAGGCTTCCTATGGTTCTGTTTGATACTGTTTGTATTAGTTAGCTTTCTATTTTTCAATTATTTATTTCCAAGCTCCTGCCACTGTGAGCAAAGTCCATATGCATGTGGCATCTTTGTGAATCTGACTGAAGCAAACCTGGGCCATCAGACTTTGTAAGCAAGTATCTTTAACCACTGAGCAATGTCTGTAGCCCTCATTAGCTTTCTAATGTGATCAGAATACCTGACACAAACACCTGATGGGAGGAAGGGTGTATTTTGGCTCACAGTTTCAGAGGGTTGTCTTTTATGGTGGAGCAGTGCAGTTCATGCCATTGGTGGGCCAGGAAGCAGAGAGGACAGCACTCAGCTGACTCTGCCCCTTTCCCTTTTAATTCCAGGCTTGTTTTATCCTTTTTAGATGACAGAAGTTCATTAACTATGCTGAAATTTAAATGAGCCTTTTTCTGGCTATTATAAAATGCCACCTAAAAGATCCTTAAGTCCTTTTACATGCAACCAAAAATAACAGATGTAAGAAAGAGATCAGTTAAAGGACTTCTGCCTACATTCTTTAGCTCTGTGTGGCTTCACAAACTGAGGTCTTCACAGAAATATGTCAGATAAAAAATGTGGTTCCTTGAATACAAGCTAACTAGATTTTTCCAGGAGTAATTAGTTCAAATTGGCTATTGTTAAACAATGTCTGCCTATTCTGTTAATTTCTCTCTGCCCCTCTCCCTTTCTCTCTCTTTGTTTGTTACAGGGTCTCACTATACAGACCAGGCTGCCTATAACTCATGATCTTCTTGCCTCTGCCTCCCTAGTGTGGAAGTTTGTGCCATAATGCTCAACTTTCTAAGTCTGTTTTATTCACAAAATATCCTTGCCTAAATGATTTAAATAGTTGTCATTTTAACAGCTGTTATTTATCAGTGTTTGTTAAATAAGACCTAAGAACAAAGGGGGTCCTCCTTTTTTGTTTGTTTGGGTAGTTTTTTTCAAGGTAAGGTCTCACTCTATCCCAGGCTGGCCTGGAATTCACTCTGTAGTCCCAGGCTGGCCTTGAACTCACAGCAATCCTCCTTCCTCAGCCTCCGAGTGCTGGGATTAAAGGTGTGCGCCACCAAGCCAGTTCAGTGAGCAAGTACTTACAGAGAACTGATTTAGGCATACTAGTTCCACTCTATGCAGCTGGGAAATTATGGCTTAATGCTTAAATGAAAAAATTTAGTTGTCAGTATATGAAAATAATAGCAAAAGTATATGTAAATATTTCTTCTCGTAGTGAATTAGTGAATGTTTTCCTAAGCAAGAGCTAAACGTTTTCCTAATTAAAATAGTAATTTAAAATATTTTGAAAACCAGCTTGAGATGTTATTTGCATATCACACAATTCTCCCACCATAAGCAATTGTAGGATATTTTCATCACATACTGAAGAAATTACATGACCATTAACAATCCTTCCCAGGGCCATTGCCAGTGCACATCCTAGAGCTCATGGCCAGCTTTGTCCTTATAAAGGGATGGAAAGTAAGTTGGGGAGAAGAATCAGAAGAATTTTAGCAACACAAAACAATTCATGTGGCAATCTAAAAATAGCATTTTAGGAAATTACCATCTCTGGCCTTTCAAATCTAATTCCGATTTGTGCTCACAAGGTAAAGTGGAAAAGAGAGTGAAGAAATAGATCCTCATTTGAACAGTCACTTGTTTGAGAGCTAAAAGCAGCACTACACTTCTGTAGGAAATGATTGTCAGTATCTCAAGGGTGATTAGAAGGGAAGAAAGTCTAAGCCCATGAAAAATTGATCAGTCTGGCAACTCCTGGTCCCAGTCACTGGCTCCTTCCCTCACTGAGCTGTTGACCAAAGTGACCCATGAGGTCCCCAAAATAAGACAGGATTATGTCAAAACTCTTGAATGCCAACCCCAGGCCTGAGGTAGGATCCTGTTGGTGAAGAATCCACAGAAAGCCACCTATCAGCATCGAGAGACCCTTCGATGTCCAGAATGGTAACCAGCCCCCAGATGGTAGTTAGTGCAATCCTGGAGGGCACTGCATAAGCTGCCAGGGGAAGCTGGTCAACGACAGCTGGAATAAACAGAGACCACTGACATGAAACACAGTCTGCCGCCATGAGTAGGCTGAACACACTGCCTACTGGGAGAGAACAGTGAACCCAGAAAGGAACACTTGTGCAATGGAGGAGCCCTAGCCTGGGGGAGGCAATCAACAGCTTTTAATTTGGCCAAGTAATCCACTCAGTGATGGGGAGCCCCTAACTGGAACTGGAGACTCAGGGCGAAATGCACTGAGAACCAAAATCTTGGGACCCCTAAGAGAAATTCATTTTACAAGTGATTTACAAAGAGGCTACTAACAATAGAATCTAGCTAATTCAGAAATGTGTGTCTGTTAACCTATACTGATCTCACTCTCCCATGGAGATTCTGTTTGTATTTTTCAGAAGGCAGCGAGAGAGCTGTGACTCTTCCAACCCTACCAATGAGCCACAGGCTGATAGCTAACATCCTGGCAAGAGATGAGCCACCCTAGACCTACCATGGAGGATCCATATGGAAACCTGCAGAGAGTGGTGGGATAAGCAAGAGACCTATAACTACAGCCAATCAGTCAACCCAGGATAAGCCAGCGAAACAGACACCAACAATTTTCAACGCAACCTAAAGCAGAAGTACAGAGGCACCTAAGACTTCAACAATAAAGCAGCCTCAATACCCACCATGACTCAGAGAACTGAGCGGAAGAGGGGGGCAGAAAGATTGTAAGAGCCATGGTGGTGGAGAATATCCAGAGACATTGCCCCCCTCAGTAACAACCTACAAAGGGGGATGGAGCCAGGTTGACTCCTAGACTATCCATAACCCCTTGCCCCATGGACTGATCCAATCTGCCTATGGAGGAGAATACCCAGCTGATTGGGGACAGGGAAGAGGGAAATCAGGGAACTGGGGACATCACATTTTTCGTTCATTAAGTGGATGTAATTATGGATAATAAAGTAAAAAAAAGAAAATGGATGAAATTTGGCCAGGAATGCATCCTAACCACAGAAATTATCTCACACACAAAAATGTAAATGAAATGACCATAGACCTGAAACTGAAAGGGAAAACAAAAAACATTTGGAAAAAAACATCATCTTTCAACAGGACAAAAATAGACCAATTTATATAAGAGTCTCTGATACATTGGATTTGATGATAATGATTTACATATTTGGACACAATTCTGCCAAATGTTGTGATATACATTTTAGACTGTTATTATATATGTTCAAAAATACATCTTTTGACTCACCATTTAACCTTGCTTTGTGAGATGCTTGTTAGAATTAAGAAATCTACTCATTCTGGGGCTGGGGATGTAGCTCAGTTGGTAGAGTGCTTGCCCAGCATGCATGAAGCCCTGGGTATGATCCTTAGCACCACAGAAAACCAGCTGTGAAGGTGCATGCTTGTAACTTCAGCAATGGGAAGGTGAAAGCAGGAGGGTCAAAAATTAAAAGTCATCTTCCACACTATACAGTAAGTTGGAGGGCAGCCTGAGCTACCTGAAACCCTGCCTCAAAAACAACATAAGCTTTTTACTGTTGCTTCATTCAATTCATAGTTTCCTGGTATATCTTTTTTCAACTCCATTTTTATTTTTTCTTGATTTTAGCTCTTTTAGAAAACACATTGTTGAATGTGCTTTAATTATTTAATTTGAACATTTTTATTTTGACTTAATTTTTCCACCTGATATTAGCAGAATTTTATCCAACTTCCTTTTATCTCTATATAAAAGTCATTTTTTTTCCTGGTGGCCATCTCTAGCTAGTAGAGACCCACTTAAGTGGTTCACTTTTCCTTTAGTATCTCTGACTTTATTTCTGTCCATGTTTCCCCTTAAATCAAGTCTTAATAAGTTTATGAGTGAGTTCCCTTAATTTCTTTTGATATTGTTCCTACTAGTATTTTCAAAGGTTTTTTTCTGAATGATTTTGATCACCTGTTTCCTCTTTAACATTTTAAGGACCTCACTGACTCAAGACCTAGACATCTTTGGAACATGGAAATAAAATCTTTCTGTATGATTTTGCAAATAAGGACACTGTAGCTTCAACATGTTAATGGGCAGGATGTGTTATTTTGTTTTCATTCTATGACCAAATAACAGAGCAAACAACATAAAGGGTGAATTATTTATTTTACCTACTTTCAGGTATTTTTAATCTAAAGTTCTCAGCTCTATGGATTCTGAATTCATGGTGATGAAAATAAGTGGCAGAGGTCACGTACCTCACAGAAGACCGAAGACAGAGTGATAGAATGAGGCCTGGGACAAGGTAGAGTCCCCAAGGACCCGCCACCCCAGTGACCTACTTCCTCCAGCTAGACTGGACCCTCTGAAGTTTCCAAAGACTTTACTAAGTATTCACTACATGGGCCTTCATTTCATGTCCTAACCATAGTACTAGCCCAGGGTTAGAATCAAGTCTGTTTATTCCTTGGTAATTCAATTATTACAGGCAGTGGAAATGCCTCTGACCCCCAACTTCTACTCTCAGTTTCCCGTTTTCTACCTGTGTTCATTCATTCCCTGCTCTGAGCACGTGAATAGGAATCTGTAGAGGTAGGAGCAGTGTTCTCAGTATTCTAATCATCCGCGGAATTGGACTTAGTCCAAAGTGGCCACTACCTTCTCTTGAGTCACCAAACTTCAAACATGTTAAGTGTTGTTGGACCATTATTTTAAGGTATTCAACAAACCTGAAGCTGTTTCCACTGTTCATTTATTGTCTTCATTTGCATATCTTGCTTGTATCATCCTATCCCTTGGCCTGCCACATTAGGGAGTTGGTTCCAGAAAGGCAAGAACAGTGATTGGCAGAAGTATTTGACAGTGAAGGTGTCAAACTCCAGACACATACACCACTGTGTGTATCTGGCTTTCCATGGATACTGGGAAATCGAACTCCAGTCCTCAGGCTTTGCAGGTGAGCACCTTAGCAGCTGAGCCATCCCTCCAGCCCCTGGCAGAAGTATTTGAATCAAGTGCATTTTATTCAAAAGTCATGGTCTACCCTAGTCCATACTGACTCAGACAGCAGAATGCTTTGTTTGTGTCCCCTACAAGATAAATTGGTAGAAAGGGGAGAATTCAAACAACAAAAATGGGAGAAACCTGACATTTAACACCCCTACAACAGACAAAGTGCTCAGAGGGAATCATCTGCTCTTCATAAAAATCCAAATTAAATGATGCAACTTCCAGCCTAGATGAAACATAGGCAAGGGTGCTAATAGGGTGAAGCATTTTTATTTTACTTTAGTTTTATTTAATCGGGTCTTGCTCTATAGCCCAAGTAGGCTTTGAACCCATGACCTTCTGCCTTCTGAGTGCTGGAATTTTAGGTATGCAGCTTATTTTGAAATTTGGAAACAGTTTTCTTCCTCGTCTTCCTGAAAGATCTACCAAATACCACATTGGACAACCAGCACCAACATCTCCATCCCTTGATTACAGGGCTCTGTCCTGGAGCTGAACTATCACCGTGCGGAAAAGGAGGTTTCCTTACTGGTTACTGGTTTCCTCATAGAGCATCATGGGAAAGAGACCAGTTCAGCCATATCAGCTTCTTGTTTTAGGCAGGGACAACAACAGTGTTATGTCTTAAAAAGAACTCCACTCCTTGCCTCACTCGTACTCCAAAATAATATCCAAATGAATTAAGAATATGAATTGTGGACAATATAACAAAAACAACAGTCATAGCATTAATAAAATGCTGCGAAAATTTGGTGGCTTTAGGCTAAGAAGATGGCTCAGTGGTTAAAGGTGTTTGTTTGCAAAGCCTGCCAGCAGGCTGGGGTTCAATTCCCAATTTGCCTACATATACCAGACACAAAAAAATGGTGCAAGTATCTGGTGTTTGTTTGCAGTGGCAAGACCCCCTGGCATGTATGTTCATGCGTGTACACATGCACACACATGCAAATAAAATTTTAAATGGATGGACTTGTCCATATACCAGTGGAAAATACACTTTAAGCCAGGCATGGTGGCACCCACCTGTGATCCCAATACATATGAGGTAGATGCAGGACCACATCATAAATTCAAGACCACCATGGCTTAAATAGTGAGCTTCTTTCAAAATCCAAGAGCTGGGGTTATAGCTCAGGAGTAAAGAGCTTACTTAGCATGTGTAAGACCCTGGGGTCCTTTCCCAGCACAGAATAATTATAGCATTACTAATAGTACTCCAGTAAATGTAGCAACCACAAGAAAATGATCCAAAATGCACAAAGAAATATTGCTTTTACAAATATGACATGGCTCTACCACTTTGTACAGTCAAGCCTACAAATTAACAGGAAAATAACTAATGCATTCAACTGATATGTAAGTCAACTTATTTTAAAAGATGCCAAGAAATTTTCTAAACAAATCAAAACCCATTTCATTTATTAATATTTTTACTTTAAAAAAGAATATATCAAGTAAAGGAACTAAAATCTTTATTATTCAATTGGTTAAGCCACGGACTGTTTAAATGAATTTTAATAATTAAATACCACCTCCATCTTGGTGGGTTTTAAATTCTCTTTGGGGGTGAACTTCAACTTAAAAAAAAAACCTGGGTGTGTTGGTGCAGGCCTTTAATCCCAGCACTTGGGAGGCAGATGTAGGAGGATTGCCATGAGTTCAAGACCAAGCCTGAGTCTACATAGTGAGTTCCAGGTCAGCCTGAGCTAGAGTGAAACCCTACCTTGAAAAACCAAGTAAAAGGGCTGGAGAGATGGTTCAGCAGTTAAGGCACTTGCCTTCAAATGCTAACAACCTGAGTTCAGTTCCCCAGTCCTCATGTAAAGGCAGAAGCACAAAGTAGTGCAAGCATCTGGAGTTCCTTTGCAGTGGCTAGAGGCCCTAGTGTGCCCCATCCTCTCTCTGTCTCTCTCTCTGCTTGCAAATAAGTAAAACACAGTGCTTAGCTTATTTCTGTTTGTGTTTTGAAGGCTTTGATAACTGATATTTGCTACATATAGGTTCAGGCATGCTCTTCACTGATCCTTATTTGATTCCTTATGTTCCTTTTCTGGTCTGTGCATCTCCGTCACATGCTTAATGCTTTTGAGTAACCATATAAGCAGACTGTTGTGACATTGTGTGCTCCCACTGTACTAAATCTAAGCTCCAAACCTCAATTTGGAGAGCAAGACGTAGGTGTAGTAATAGAATTCAAAAGTATTTTGGTCATTTTATCAGACTTGGATTAGTCTGTGCTGTACAGATTGTTAAGTCATCATCATTGAAGAGTTTTGGGAAGTCTCTTCAAAGCTCTCAAGTACCTACACTTACAGGCCTTCCATTGCCTCAAGGAATTTCCATTCCTGTGACAAGCAGGCAACTGGGAGCCTGTATGAGACTACCCAGGCTGCCTCGTCTACTTTCTATCTTTGGAAATTCTGCCCTTTACCCCTCCTTCCAGCTTGCCTTATTGAATTCACACACTAAACTCACTGCCACCATAAGGAGGAAAGATCTGGAAGACAAAGGGGTCTGCTATACATCACTGTCTAGCATCTGTGGTGGCCGTTGGTAGAGACCCAAAACAGCATCTTAATAAGCTGAGGTAAGTCCTCCATCAATGCCCGGAGCACCATACTAGTTTTTCCTGTGTCTCTTAAAGGGGCTTTGTGTGAAATTGCAAATATTGAAAATACTAAAGGAGTGTATGTCATATAAATGTCCTATATAATTTACGAACAATAAAAATACCTGTATTTTAGACCTAAAATATCTTTTTCTCAAATTAGTAAATCATCCCCCCAAAGAAAAAAAACAATATTAACTTGTAAGCATCTCAAGGCATGTAATTGAAACCAGTAAGAAATTTTGTATTTAGTAGCTTTACAGTTGCCAACTAGACCAGTAAGTGTGTGATTTAGAGTACGAAGGGCTCATGTCCCTTGGTGGTACAGGAGCCCAGGCACAGAGACCACTGAGTGCAGGGATAGGAGTGCTGTAGGAATGCTAGCACAGCAGAGTCCTGCATCTCGGGTAATTATAGGCCATTTGATTACCTGTGGCCTACCAGCTAACTGCACTCACTGGAAATTAGGAGCAATTTATTATCTTAGCAATGTGAAAATATGTGTAGCCTTACCAAGCAATTAATTGCTAATTGTGTAGAGATGCAAATGTACTGTCCATAGACAAGGAAAGCCAAATGAATAACAATCATGTGCCATTCTACAACAGGTCAGGAAGAAAAAGACCACCTGTCCTGAGTAACTGGTGAGACTAGATTTGGTTTAGATGATGCCATTCCATGGACAGATTAATGTAGTGAAGAAACTAAGACTATCATTAGAGAGTTAGAAATTGAAGTCTAGAGCAGCCTGCCATGAGCAAATCCTGACTCTTCCATTTATCAGCTCCGACTTTGAACCTGTGACTGGTTCAAGGGCTGGCTCTGAGAATGAGGCTTAGCATATGTAGTACTTGTCTTGTGGCTGGGGTGCTCTACTCTAGATGCTGACCTTTGTCTCGCCAGATCCCTGCAGGTGCCTCCTTCATCCAAACATAGGGTACATATCTCTGCATGTCTTTATGTTTCCTGTAATCAACATGTCACCCTCAAATTCACAGAAACTAGTAACAAAAGGATTATGATATATTTGCATAATCTATTATATTAAAAACAACTCAAAGCCAGGAGAAAAACACTTTTCTTTCACTAAACTGATGTTGACCATAGTTTGTATTTAAAATGATATAAAAAGATGACCACTAACATTGAAATTATGCATTTGTTCATTCTAAAGATGCCCTTAAGTTATAAACCAGTTTTTCTCCAACTTGCATTTGGATATATTCTAATTATTTTTGTATGTGTGTACGTGTACCATGACATGCATGTGGAGGGCAGAGGACAACTTTGAGGTGTCTTTGCTCCACTTTCTTTGGGACAAGGTGTCGGGCTAGCTGGCCCACAGGCTTTGGATTCCCTTGCTCCGTCTCCCATTGTCATAGGTGCCTTGGGATCCCAGGTGCATGCACCACTTAGCCTGGGATTTTACATGAGTCCTGGGTCAGTAGGCTTTGCAAGCATCTTTAGCCCCTCCAGCCCTCTGATGGTGTTATTATAAATTTATTTCAGAGATCATACTTAAAATTGTTTTGTAAGCAATCAAGATTGTACTAGTTACTTTTGTTCATTGTTGTGACCAAAATATTTGACAGAACAAATTAAAGGAAGAATCATTTATTTACTCTCAGTTTCAGACTCTCGTCTCTTAGCAACATGCACTTGGACAGAAGACCATCATGACCAGGGCATGTGTCAGAGGATTGTCTCCATCTTACTGTAGACAGAAAGCAGTGACAGAGAAAGGAAGGGGATAGGGGCAAGATGCCCCCAAGGACCTGCCCCCAAGGCCTACCTCCTTTAAAAAGACCTTCCTGCAATTTCCAGAATCTCCCAAAATAACACCCAGGGTTCAGTGCATTTCATATTAAAGCTGTAACAAAACAATTGAAAGCTATTTTAGTCCTACTAAGATGTTTTCATTTCTTATGAAACTGGGGGACCAATTTGCAAAGAGGGCTTAAATATAAAGTTCAAGTTATCCTAGGAAAGAAATGTAACAAAAGCTTCAATGCCAATTACTAGAGTGTCCAAAAGAGATTTTAGTACCTGAAACAGTGCCTTGTTAGTGAGACAAGCCTGAAATGAAGAGAAACTAAAGATTTATCAGTACTAAGTCATCCGAACTCCTCCAGAGGGGCAATAAGACAATATGGAAGTGAAGGGGCATTTAGATTCTGGGTGACACATTTAGGAAATGTACATTATGACAGGCCATCTGCTCCTCTCAAACATGCCTGGCCCTGTTTCCTAGTGGCAGAAGGTGAGTTTAGACAAAAATCTCACAATTGTCAGAGTATGGTCCCATGGAAGAAAATAATTATCTTTGTGAAGTAGGTGTGGTGTATTTCAATTATTGGTAATCAAGTTTATGATGCTCAATTCTTTCTCTTCTAGCTGACATTTAAGAACATTGGTTATAAATGTAACAATTGCTTTGATAATTAGGGCATCAGAAGAGCATATGAACTTGACCCTGTTTCGTTGAAATTGGCAATATACACATGCAGTGTGGAAAATTTCTTCATCATATATCTACTTCAGGTCTCTTTGCACTGAGGATTAATACATGGGAAATCTAATCCGAAGAGGCAAACTAGCATGGATTCTATTCCAGAAGGATGGGACACACACACGAGTATGCAAGTTTTAAAATATTTTATTGGTATATAATTACATATACAAACATAACAAGATGCTCAGTATCATATTATTAGAGAAAACCCCTTAAAACCAAGATGACACACCCCTTTATGCATTAGATATTCTCCCCACCATGGCTCTTACATTCTTTTTTTTCCCCAAGTTTGTCACAAGTGGAATGGACTTGTGGCTCCAGTTAGCTTTATTCAGGTCAGATCTTCCAAAATTTTCCCAGCAGTCACTTCACAAAGGCTCCTGCATTCACCATCCAGCAGACCTCTTTGGAAGCTCGCAGTCATCCTAACCCATGACTTCTGTATTCACACTCCTTTGTCACCAGAACCCCAGGCTGGCCAGTGGCTTCACCAACACTTCAAAGCATGGCTAGCAGTTTGAAGGTACTCTCAGGTTTGGCAGGAGCCTCATGGACAAAAGTCTTGTAGACCACAGCACCCTTTGGCAGACTGGAGACCAGATTGACAGCCCCTGAGTTTTTGGGGTTGGGCACGTAGAAAAAAGAGGTGTAGCGGACGATCCCCTTCTCCAGCGCAAAGAGGTTATTTTACTGTCTCGGCTTATCTGAAACAATGAAGCCATTTCATTATCTAAGAAATAAGGATTAGTAAAGCTGGGCATGGGGCACAGGCCTGTAATTCCAGCACAAAGGCACCTGGGTGCCAGTGGAACTGGCGCTGGGTCCCAAGGATATTACCAGCATGAACATAGTGACCTTCCATTTTCTTGATGCTGAAACGTTTGCCTGGGGACTTCCCACCAAGGTTTTTGGAGCGGCCACTCGTCTTTTTGGATGCATATCTAACAGCAAGAGCTGTAGCTGGGGTGGGGCCCAACAGGGCTGTAACTACCCACTGCACCTCAGTCACTGGCATACCAGAAGAGCAACTGGTCACAGGTGGCTCCCACAGGCGCTGACCATTCCAGAAAAGCCTTTTATTCTCAAAGCCCATTGGCAGAGGTTCAATCAAGATCAATACACAGAATCTGAGATAAAGCTCTAGCCCGCATCCTCAGTGTGAGCATCGCTGATGCCGTGCTTGTTTCACACTCCTAAACAGAATTCCAGACGTGCGTGCCACTTTGTGCATCTGGCTTTATGTGGGTACCGGGGAATTGAACCTGGGTCCTTAGGCTTTTCAGGGAAGTACCTTAACCTCTGAGCCATTTCTCCACCCAGCCATCTCTCCAGCCCTCTTACATTCTTTCTGACACCTCTTCTGTAAATTTCCCTGAGTCATGGTTGGTGAATTTAAAGTTTGCATAATTGTTGAGTTCTTAAGAGACTCTGGATTTGTGTTTTGGACTATTTTGGTCACCCTTGGTATTTATCTCCATTATCCTTCCATAGGATATCTGCCTTGATGTGGGAATAGCTCTTTTGCTCATCACACAACTTCCTTAGAGGCTTTGTTAGGGCTCTAATTGGTGAGCTTAAGGTGGTTCATCTCCTGCTTGGGTGCCCATAGTTCTCGTTGATTTCTGAAAAATACAAACAGAATCTCCAAATGGAGAGAGAGACCATTATTGGTTAATTGAGACTAATACTGCTAATTTGGTGAGATTTTCAAAGGTGTAGCCTTTCTGAAGACCTATGGTTAGTGGGGACTTCCCATTGGAGATATGGTTCTTGGCCTCCATACAAAGTTGACTTAGAGCCTCGTATCAGTCAAGGGTTTCCTGCCACTGAAGGGATCTCATAGCCAATTAGCCAACTGTTGATTACCCACCTAGGTTGAATGCCACTGTTGCACAGATGGGCACTTCTTGACTTGCTTGTCTGTGCCACATAGCAATGTGTTCTGCATTCTCAGGCCATTGGTCGGTGTAGCATAAGGATGTCCCCTGCTTTCTTGGAATATTGTTAGTCTGGTTCCCCTGGCAGCTCATGCAACACATTCCAGCATTACACAGGCTAGCCTTCTGGGAGCTGGTTTCATTTTTGGATTCAACCGGGTCTCTCAGTGTTGTGTGACAGCAGTCTGTGGAATCTTCAGCAATAGGTTCTTATCTTTTGCCTGAGGTGGGTATTCAAGAGCTGTGACAAAAGCTTATTTTAGGGACCATGTAGGACACTTCGATCAGCAGCTCATTGTGGACAATAACAATAACTACTTACTGGGATAGGGAGCCAAGGATTAGCATTATTTGTACTAGAGGTAGGCTGCCACTCCCCCTCTCTTTGGGGCCCTTGTTACCATACGATGCCCCCAGCTACCTCAGGGACTTGTACAGAAGAAAGGATTCTATGGAGTCAGTTTACTGTTAGTTTAGGTTAGTGTACATCTCCTCCCTCTGTTGCTTCCACACCCTGATGTTCTATAATTCAAGCCTAGTATAAATCATCTGCATTGTATAAGATTATAAAAAGTTCAGTCTATTAAGGCCATCATTACTAATAGTCTAAACCATGCTAAGATCATCTCTGAAATGTTTAAATTCCCTAGGGATATCTAACTTATGTTTGAATTGCTCTAGAGATGGAAAAAGTTAATCAACCAGGAAATTCATTTCATCTTTGAATAATCTCTGATATTTTTTCTTTAGAGTTTTTAAAAAATTACTCCATTGTGTGTGTGTGTGTGTGTGTGTTGTGTGCATGTTTATATGTTTGTGGGTGCATGTGGGGGTATAAACACATGTACATGTGTGTGAAGGCCAAAAGACAACTTTGAGTATTATCCTTAGGAACATCGTGCATATCTTTTTGAGACAAGATCTGTTATTAGCCTGAACTCACCAATTAGGCTAGATTGGTTTGCAAGAGAGCTCAAAGGATCCTCCTCTCTGACTCCCCAGTGCTGGCATGAGGCTAGGATGAGAGGTCCATGACATCATGACCAGCATTTTATGTGAGGACTGGGATTTGAACTCAGATCTTCAAGCTCAAGGAAAGTCTTTTACCCTCTGGTCTATCTTCCAGGGCTGTAGGTTTTTTTGCATGTGTGCTTGGGGAGGGGAGAGTAGACTGCCTGTATGTATATGAAAGCTAGAGGTTGACATCAGGTGTATTGTTCAGTAGTTCTCCGCCTTTTCTGTTAAGTTTCTCTGGCCCAGAGCCTGCCAATCAGCTAGTCTAGTTATCCAGTTTGACTGGGGATTCCATGACTGTACCTCCCACATTCTGAAATTACAAGTGGGCCACTGCCCACCCAACATTTATGTGGGTGATGGGATTCAAACTCTAGTTCTCAAGTTTATGTGGCAAACACTTTATTCACTTTGCTATCTCCTCACCCTCCCATCCTGTTTTTTAAATTTATATATATATATTTATATATATATATATTCATTATACAAAATAATGGGTTTTATTGTGATACTTTCATACGTGAACATAATGTACTTTGATTATCTTCACTCACTACTGCACTCTCTTGCCTCCCATCTCCTCTCCCACTGGCCCTTTTCCCTAAACCAAAAATAGTCTCTGATTCTTAAAATAGTTTCCTTGTAGCTCCAACTCATTGGTTTTCTTATAGGGAAATTCTGACCCATCTTCCCAGAAAAAGCTTTTGAATGTAGGCAAAAACTATCCTAAACACTATTTCTGTTCCACCATTACTGTCATAAGTAACTTCTGTGAGATTTAACTTTCTAAACTGAAGAAAAAGCATGTTAGGTGTTCTGATGTACAATTCAGACATTACTTACGAGGTATTTTGGAAGTGATAATTTTAAAACTAACTTTGAACAGTTCTTTATTAAATGTAAGAAAGACCTGGATAAAATACAGGTTCACACAGTAGCTGAACTCTGAAGGGACCTTATGTAAATTATACCAGATGAAGAGTAAATAATTAAGTTGGGTCTGATGATTGAGCCTTGTAATTCCAGCTGCTCCAGAGGTTTAGGCGGCAGGATCATAAGTTCAAGGCACACCTGAGCTAGAAAGTGAATTTAAAGCCAGCATGACAAATTTATCAAGATCATCTCTCAAAATCTGGGAATGTTGCTCTGTGGTAGAGTACCTTCTTAAAACATATAAGGCCCTGAGTTCAAACCCCAGTACTGTAAAAAATATTAAACTGAAAAATTAATACACCACCCTAGGAAGAAGACGATGAAGGAAATGGACCACATTTATGATGTTCATAAACCTGCTGCGGTGTGGCTGTGTATTCTGGTTGTGAAATAGTATTTGAAGTTGTAGGGAGCAGCAGCCAAAATGATTGTGAGATGGTTAACGATATGTTTCATTATTCTTCAAGACCATATTGTATTTTGGAGCCATGAAACTTTGTAGACAATAAACTATTAGTTTCCTTTAAAGTGTGATGCTAGGAGTTTCTTTCCTACCTAGAATATTTGTCTGAAAGATGCCATTTAAACTATCTACTGAAGTGCTGGGATTTTTAATCCTGCAAATATCATAATATCTACTGAATCACTCTGCTTTATTTATTAAACATGTTGAATGCTAAATTCCTTCCTTCCACTTTTACCACACCCTTTATAAACTGGTCCTCACATATATTGTTGAGTAAAAAAATTTTGACTAAAAATTAAAAATATTAGTAACGACTGTCAGGGTTAGGATTTTTTGTAGCAGAAGACTCTACAATGAACAGGTTTAATGCATCATGGCACTCAAAAGATTAGAACCATTAATAAAGTATTTAAAATTTCAATTTCAAAAAATAAAAAATAAAGTCAACACAAGACAGTGATCAGAATAATAATACCTTTATAATTGCTTTAAATAACAAAAGCTTCTATCAACACTTTAGGGATTGACAAATATACTGACATACATTTTAAAGTATTCCACTCAACTTCATGATAGTCCATGTTTTATATGAACGTAATTGAGAATAAAGGCTTTAGATACCCATGAAAAGAGACATTAGGGTAAAAGTGCTTATGCCAAGAGGGCTTCCTGATATTAGCTCATCTACAAACGAAGTTGAAAAGTATGTGAAGTAAACACATAGAATTAAAGGACATTTCCAGATTAGAGTTAGAAATTTTAATACCTCCCCTCAATAGCTAGCAGGACACCTAAATAGAATACCATCAATGATACAGAATAATTTAACCTCATCAGCTAACTGGATTTAAAGGACATATATAGGACAGCCCACCTGCCAGTAGCAAAACATATACTTTTCAAATGTATGTGAAACACATGCACAAATAAAAAATACTGTGATCCTTAAGACAAATTTCAAAAATTTTAAAGAATTGACCAGAATGAAATTCAATTAGAATTTAATAGCAGAAGTCACCAAGTTTCTAGAAACTCAATAATATAATTAACTAAGTACTACTAAATAATTCATGAAACTATATTATAAACCTTAAAACATTCTTATTGTGTTTTATTTGTATGTGTATACGTATGCATGTTTGTGAGTGTGTGTGTGTGTGTGTGTGTGTGTGTGTGTGTGTGTGTGTGTGTGTGCAGGTACAGGTGCATGTGCACACATGTGCCATGGGGTGGAAGGTTGAGGACAACTTTCTGGTTGGTCTTCACCAGTCCATCTCATTTGAGGCAGGGGTTCTCATTCAGAATTCTCACTCTACTATTCTTAGCTCTGCCTGCCATGAACTTTGAGAAAATTCTGCTGTCTCTGCTTCTTAATTGTGTCAATGTCCTGGGATTACAAAAGTGTAGTAGACAGCTGGACAATGCTAGGATGAATATCCAACCAGACACCATTTAGGGGAGGAAGGGATTTATTTCAAGCTTACAGATCCAGGGAAAGATCCACTAATGGCAGAAGAAGCTGGCTCTCTTTCACATATTGAAGCAGAGAAAAATCACCAGCTGCCAACAAATACCAAAAAGCAGCAAGCAGGGATCCTGCCAGAGTTCAAGCAACTCTGTATACCTTTGTTCTGGAATTCATATCCCTCCCCTGTACCCCCACTTCCACCATGCTCCCCCTGTAGCAGGAGTTTGGCTGCTAGGAGCTGAAGCCACAAAACTCAATTTTAATAAAACACCTGAGTCTAAGGGGGCATACATTCAAACTGCCACAAGAAGGTTGCCATAATTTCTAGCCTTTTACATGGGGTCTGAGGCTCAAACTCTGGTACTCCAGCTTGAGAGGTGAGAGCTTTATCCACTGAGCCATTTCCCCAGGCCCTATTATAAACTTTAAACTTTCTAGTTTTTGTTTTTAGGTTTGTTTTTAACTTCTTATTGACAACTTCCATAATTATAAACAATAAGCCATGATAATTCTCTCCCCACCCCGACTTTCTCCTCTCAAATCTACCCTCCATCCTATCCCCTTCCCCTCTCAATTGTCTCTATTTTGTTTCGGTGTTGTCATCTTTTCCTCCTATTATGAAGGACTTGTGTAGATATTATCAGGCACTACAAAGTCATGAATATCAAAGCCATTTTGTCTGGAAACTTGCATTGTAAGCAATCCTGCCCTTCCTTTGGCTCTTACACTTTTCTGCCACCTCTTCTGCAATGGACCCTGAGTGTGTGATAGAGATGTCCCAGTGCTGAACACTCCACTGTCATTTCTTCTCAGCACGATGGTGCCTTTTGAGTCATCACAGGATCAGTGCCATCTGAAAAGAGAAGATTCTCTAGCCAAAAGTGAGAGCAGCATTAGTATATAGATATACTCCCTTAAAAATGTACCTATAAGGCAGCTTTGTGAACATAATATATGCATTTAGCAAGACAAAAGCAAGTGTTACTCCCCTAGGACTCATGACCTCCCCCACCATAGGCTTTTGTCTAGGTCTTCAGAACCAGGCATGTATTCCATCCTGTGGAGTGGGCCTCCAGTCCAATAAGAAAGCAGTTGGTTTCCCCCATAACTTAAGATGTGCTACTATTGCACAGCTTGGCACATTTGGCCTGGCTGGCCAGTCTTAAGACTTATAAGGTCCACTGCTTTTTATCACTGTTGATGACTTTTCTCTCCTATAGGGTTTCATGCAGCCATAGCTTTTTCTAGCTTTCCTGCTTTTCCCAGTGTTTTTTCTGGGAAATGACCTTGTTGTTTCAGAGGATGGTTATTGCTGCATGGATCCGGAGTTAAGCTACATGGAAGATTTAAAAATAAATGAATGAATCTCGAGAAATGGAGGAAAGCCCAGAGTTGAGAATAGTCAAATGGTTACAAAGCAGATGAGAGAAGCTGAGATCTCATACCAACACTGCAGCCCTCACTGCCTCTGGGAGGCCATGAGCAGCACAGAAATCCTAGCTCGGTGTGGTGATAGAAGTATATTTGGTAATTATTAGCTAAAGAGAAAAAAAAGTTCTTGTAATTCCTCCATGTGCTCTTAAAACATTTTATTGACAACCCCTAGACCTGGATCACAATCCCCTCCTCTGCCCCACTATCCTCCCTCCACTGAAGCCCTTCTTCTTTTCAAGAATACCTTCTTCTATTTTGGTGCCATCTTTTTTCCTTTCTCTATCCTCACGGCATCATGTTGATGGGCCCAATATTACACAGGTCCAGTTACTGCCACTGTAGGGCCCTGAATGCAGCTACCACTGGAAGACTGGCAGACTGGGTTCCAAAGTGCTGCACCCCATCCTTTGGCTCTGACATTCTTTCTTGGGCCTCTTCTGCAATGGTTTCAGCCTTGGAGGGGGAGATAGAGAACCCGCTTAGTGATGAGCTCTCAACTGTCACTACTTATCTGCATTTGGATGAGTTTTGAGTCTCTCAAATAGTAATCACCATCTGAAAAGAGAAGCTTCTTTATAAGCAAAAGTGTGGCCAGCACTAATACATGGACATAAAGCATAACTGTTTGGAGGGCAATTTTGTGGGCATAATATATCCATTAACCAAACAATAGTAGTAGCTTCTTTACCAAAATTTTGTTTGCATCTATTTATTTATTTTGTAGATGGGGGTATGTCAGGGCCTCCTGCTGTTGCTAACAAAAGCCAGGTGCCTTTGTGGGTGGTTTGGGAACTGAACCCCTTGCTGGCACAAGCTTTGCAAGCAAGTGCTTTAATCTCTGAGCCATCCTCTCAGACCCCAGAGTGTGTGCTTTGAAATTTTAATTCTCTCATGGAGACATGGCAGGTGAGAGAGGGGAGCTAGGAGAGTCTTCCCAGTGAGCTGTCCAGTGGCATTGTGCTGTGCCTCTGTACTGTGATGACAGGGCTGGAGGAAAGGCCCCTGGTTCTGGCTGGGACTGGGTCTGCTCTACAGCCAACAGGAGAAAAACCAACCATTAAAAAATAAATAAATAACTAATTCCCTCATAAAACTGTCAAAAGTCTCCTTTGGACATTAGGCTTAAGTAATCATATTCATCACTCTCTGGATATTTTCAAAGGAATTAGCAGATATACATAAAGCAACTTTTTTCCTTAAAGGGTGTGAATTGGTTTTATATTTAAGACTGTTTAAGAAGATAGAAGAGAGAAATTTAAACAAACTTCATAGTAGGCTTAACATGCCCAGCAGTACAGGAGAGCTGGAAACCGTCCCTGTGAGATATTCTCAGCAGTATCATTGATCTCACTCAGAAAAAAAATTCATTAATTAACTTGTGACAGAATCCATTCATAAGAAACAAACCATCATATGAATGGTTTGTGTAAAGCAATAAATAATGCTTCTGTCTATATAGTACAACTTATATTTCTATTATTTTAAATGACTCTTCTTTTTATTGCTGAATAAACAAATTAAAAACAAGAAGCAGTAGTAAATTGTCAAGTCCATTGACATGAGATGAGCTGTTTCTATTATTATTCACATCATATTTAAACATTCCTGCAATTTAAGTAGAATGCAGTGCTTTCTTCAGAGAACCCATGTGATGAGAATTTTAATTCCCTTTATTTCTAAGAATGGCAATCAACTAAATTGATTTGTGGTTCATAATAACAAAGAATATTTATCTCATTATTGTAGTTGAAACATGGCTTTTGAATTATGTTCTCTCTAGAACCTCATCCATTCCTTGCGAGGTGGGCTGATGAAGATGCTAAGAGAGAGCTCTAGCAATTTGCTCAAATTCACATACTAAGCAGTGCAGTTGCTTCTGGATCTTTGTCTTTAATTACCAATATTTTAATAGATTCTCTTTATAAATCATGCTGTGCTTGGGAATGAAGTCAGCGTTCGTTGAGCAGAGTGCAGTTTGGATCTGGAGTGGAGGGGCAGCAAGGGAAGCCTTGGGAGGAGATGATATCAGTCTAGGTGTGCTGTCACGCTGATTCTAGTGCTGGGGAGCGGATCCCTACAGCAACACTCCTGTGATAAAGAAAAGAATTCATGATCACCAAGCCAGCACTACAGAATAGGCTGGATTTCTGTCCTCTGAGACCACAGAAAGACTCAGCTACCACAGTAAATAAGCAAATGAGGCTTCGGAGAGTACCAAACATTACAAAAACAAGAATTTGTAGATGTTGGGATTCATATGTGTGAATCCCAGGGGAGAGCTGACTGTGAAAACTCCACAGGTGAGAATGGACTCTGGGGGCTGGGGAGATCAGAGAGGGAGGGGCAGGGCAGAGAAGCAGGGGACAAAGTGAGGACAGTCCTAGAAACGGAGGGTTCACTAAGGAGGTCAGGGAGGGGGCAGCAGCACCAAAGCTTCCTGGAGACCAAATAAGATGGAGACCAAGTGCCCAGTGCCAGCAGGAGTGGGGTGAGGCCCAGGCCATGTCACAGCAGGCACAGGTGAGGTGTGGGGACTCAGGTGAAGAAGGTCACATTTTGTCCTGGTGGGTGTGTGTGGGGGTGGGTGGTTGGGTTGATACGGGTTGCTGCTAGTTAATAATTGTAAGCAACGCGGGGAGAGAGAGAGAGTTTTGGAATCCTCCCTTCCCCCTCCTCCTACTCCGAGTTTGTGTCCTCAAATGCCAAAGAATTGTATACAGGGACAGAATTAAATTTTAATTACACATTTATTCTAATTTAGTAGATCAGGAAAAGGGGAGTTGGATGGGGAAA